>PVKA01000086.1:206999-277653 GCA_004027165.1 Ctenomys sociabilis
AAGTTCCCGGCCCCCCCCCCCCCCCCCCCCCCCCCCCCCCCCCCCCCCCCCGTGCCTGCTTACAGGTGTTTTAATCTGTTGAACTATTTGGCCTGCCCTTGTATTTGACAATCTAAAACAACTAATTTGAAAGTAGTATTCAAATGTTACAACAAACAAATGTAGTTCTTCAAATGCAGTACAACAACCATTGTCAAATTCCTACTATTTTGTTTTGTGAAATTCTGTATTGTTTCTAATGTTTTGTTCTTATTATTTTGTATCCTCTGTAAAAATAAAATAAATAAAAAATAAGAGTACAAAAAATCTGCGTAGTTTTGTCAATGAAATGAATTTGATATATTCATTCAAGATCTTTGACAATCACAAGGACAGATTACACTCATTCATGTCATCTATGATGTTCAATTGCTTTGTACGACTTGTTTTCTTTTACTTTAATTTTTTTTACTTAGTATATATGGAATCTTAATTGTAGGTTGACTCAAGTTGACTACTTTTAAAGCCCTATTCTTGGTTAGAGCAACAAGAGCACAGAACAAACTTCTGATCCAGTCTCCCAAGCTCAGCCCAGATCACACGGTATTAGCTACATGCGCATACTGCAAAATGTGTGACTGAACATCTTCCTTTTGTTTCCAAGAAATTCCAGAAAGAATCCGTATGAAGTATCTTTCGTGCACAGGGCACCTAAGTAGGGACAGGTTTTGCTGATAAGACGAGCATTAATAAAATGTGTTGCTTGTGATGGATTCAACTCATCCTCATGCAGCTCAGCTAGAACGACTTGAATTTGTGGAAACACAAGAGGGATACAAGGGCAGGAGGGAACAGACAGATGGAGGCAGAAGTGGGTGGGCCGAGTCGGTCTGCATGGTATGCAGCCATCAACTGAGGTAGGTTTTTTTAGTTTTGTTGCCCCATAGTCCTGTTCATCTGCCCCTGCCAGCTTGTAGAGCTGTTCTATTCTCATTTCTCACTGTTGTGTGGGAGACTAGCGGACTGTACTGAGCATGAATCAGGTGCTAAAATAAGTGGCAGGATAACTGGGATCTGTCATCTGACCTTCAAATTCATTTTTGCCTATATTTATTTCATTTGTGGCCCTTGCTGCATTCTTTGCCTCTATCTTGAAAGTATATTTGCTAAGAAAACAAAACACAAATGCATCATCAACAATATTTTAACAAAACAATCCCTTGATTTCTAAGAACACAAATTTGTGAAATGGGTGATAATTTCTTCATTTTCTTTTTTGTAGCAAAAGTACAATTTGCAACATAAACATGCTATTTTTCCTCTCTCCACTTTAGGCAGCATCTGTCTGATACAACTGAATATTGCTTTGATTTCATTTTACTTGAAAATTGTAGAACAGTACACACATTTTACTTAGTGGCAAATAAGTTTAAAACTATGACTTATGATAAGTTTAAAACTATGATTTTATATCAAATAACCTACTTAAACTGATGAAAGAAGAGTCAGTGTATCATTAGAATAACTATTGCATCTTCATTTCAAGTCATTTGAAATCATTTGCTGGAACAGGCAGTATAAAATTACTTAAAATATCCTCTCATGGGGCTCAGAATATAGCTTAAAAGCATACAGTGCCTGCCTGGCAAGTGTGAGGTCATGAGTTCAATCGCCAGAACCAAACAACAATAAAAATACATTCTCTCAAAGGACTCCAACAGTAAGGATGCTACAGCTAGTAGTTCACTTCTATTTCTGCTTATTCCTAGCATTTCAGAGATGTCTTCTGTGCTTCTCTGAACCTGCCATGACTGCCATTTCAAGTATGAAAGTTTGGAGTGGGATGGCCAATCTAGACCAAGACTCTGTTGATGCCGTTCTATAAATTAGGGGTTAAAAAAAGCATAAAGGATGTTGTCTTAGTTGCTCTTCTCTCATTGCTGGGACAAATACCCAACACCCAAAATGAAGGAAGGAAAGGTTTATTTAGCTCACAGTTACTGCGGGTTTCAGTCCATATTCAGCTGGCTCCGAGGCAGAGGGGCACATGGCAAGGGGCAGCAGTTCATGGTAGCCAAACAGCAACAATGACAAAAAGAGCAATAGCTGAAGAAAGTCTGTCTCTCTGTCTCTTATATTATGTTCAGGCTCTCTGTCCCAGGCTGGAGGAAGTACTCACACCCATAATCCCAGCAGTACTAAAACCCATAATCCCAGTCTTGGATCACACATAATCCCAGTGGATCATGAGTTAATCATAAACTCTAGAAATCCTCACCCCATGACTACATGAGGCTTTAGGGGGACAACTAGAAACCATAACAGATGGGTGGGAAATACAAGCAAGAGTAGAGTAGGTACTTGCCATTTATTTCCAATTTTGGCCTTTTATAATAATACTCTGCATGTAGCCAGAGAGAGAGAGAGAATGAGAGAGTGCAGAAAGAGGGAGGTGGAGAATGACAGGGAGGGTTGGAGGGAGAGAGAACCTGGAGACAGAGAAGAGGTGAGGAATGAAAATGACTTCTGATTTCTATAGGAATACTCAATACCTTTGAAAGGATAGATACTTGCCCTTTAGCATGAGAATCTACTTAGCTCCCTTTACAGATAAGTGATTCTAAAATTAGAGAGATGAATTGGATAATCTGGGACACAGGGAAGATTGTAATTTTGTAATTGAGATTCTTCCTAATCTGATGAATTGAAAGACCAAAATTGGCATTTACCAAACAGAGAAAAGAGAGGATAGATAGATAGATAGATAGATAGATAGATAGATAGATAGATAGATAGACAGACAGACAGATAGATAGACTGAGTTATATATTTTTTTTTCTTTTTTTTTTTCTTCAGTTTATATGACTGAAGAAATCCTCTTGTAGATTTATAGAAGATTCTTGCATGAGGAAAAGCAAAATCCAGATTATTACTTTGCCTTCATCCTGAAAATAGACTGGGGATATATTTAAAACACATCAGTATAAATTTCCTCTCTAGATGTAACCATGACCCCCCTCTGGAGCTGTGATCATTTTTCTGTTGACAGTATGACCCTCCCACTTCTGGCCAACACTGTCAGTTCGCTAAACAGTTGGTTAGGGGCTGTAATTCAATAAGTGTTTTATTTTCATTTGTGCATTCACAAATCAAACCACAACTGCAGCCCGGATCAACCCGATCTGCTCTGCGGGCCTGAGGAAAAGTCAATTAGTTTTTCCATTCTCCGGGGCCAGAGAGGCAATTAGAGGAGAGAGAAGGTGGGAGGGGCTAGGACAGTGTATATTTGATGGAGAAAGTAAGACATTATAAACTGAAACATCAAATTCGTAGGGTCCAGTACCTCTGAAACTTGATCCTTCCAAAGGATATGCTTCTTCTATTTGGTTCCAAAGATCCAGAGAATGAGATTTATGTCAGAATTGCTGCACACTCACCACTGACTTTCACAAAAGACTATGGAAAAATCCTTAAACATTTGTTGAATGGTTATCAGAAATGATTGAAAGAAGCATACTCCTCCACGACAACATGTGCAGAGGTAATGGCACTCGTTTTCCTATTTGCTCCTGAGAAATCCTGTTCCAGAACCTTTCCATTTACAGTTGTCTCATCATACTGTCCCTTATTAAAACTAAGAGAGCTATCAGGGCAGTGGGTGCTGGGTTAGCAACCCAAGGGCTTTGCTCTTCTGTGAATATGGCCAGCAAACACTGGGAAACTCCAAAGTTAGATGCATCATTGTGAGTTGTTTTGCTAACCTGGTCTACCCACCCGTTGACAGTGAGAGATCCAATTTTGTATATTACATTGACTTTCGAATTCAGTACTTTTAAAGAATAAAGTATCATGTACATTTATTAGGCACAGTGTAATATTTTAAGGTGCAGGGAGTGATAAAAGATAGGACATGGGCCTGCCGAATAGCTCAGTGGATGAAAGCACCTGCGAGCAGGCACAGGGACTGGCAATTCAATCCTCAGGCCTGCAGTGATGGCCCCATCCCTGGGGCATGTGTCTGTAATCCCAGCACTTGGTGTAGGAGCCCTTCCTGGTTTTTGTTCCAGTCTAAGAAATTACTATTTGTAATCACAAAGATATGTTATTGGAATCCCAAATAAATTCCAATCTACCACTCCCAGTACAATCCATGACAAAAGTAAAAACACTAAAACACATTTGTAATTATTGGGGAGCCAAGAGGCCCTAAGTCCATCTATGAAGATGGCTTTCTGGAACAAAGAGGCTGACCCAGGGCTGCACCCTGGTTTCATTCAGTGGAGGAGGAGTGGCTTAAGGAGGAATGACCGAGAATTGTGGGAAGTAGGTGAGTACTGTGAGCTGAGCTAGGTGGGTGGCCTACATTTACCTCTGCCATATGCAGAGAGGATATGCAGAGAAAGTAATCTGCTTTATGCCATTGAGATTCTATTTATTATTTTGGGGGATCTGGTGCTTCGGCTTTGATGTAGTCTTTTAAGCCCCAAGAAGTCATAGCCTCTATCTTGAGTCTCGATCCCAGCTGACAGTGCAGAACATTGGCTCTTCATCTTGTCTCAACCCAGTTCACATTAAAGAACATCACGTTTACCAGGGAAACACGCATGCCACCTTCAAAGACTATCACCAGTACCTTAGCTAGATCAGGATACACTGTTTAAGGCCAATTGAAAGGATAAACAGAAGTCCTAGCCAGTTCTGTACATATCAGTATGAGGAAATAGAGTCAGGCCCAGTAAAAATGGAGAAAGTCACTCTTCTTTCAAGAAGAGCTGTTCAACTGGTCCTCCACACTTGCAAGGCTGTAAACAGGAGAATCACTATGAGTCTAATCTAAAAGTGAGACCCTGAACACCCTGAAGACCCTAAAATATAGGATAAAAAATATATGGCAACTGTTTAAGTTTAAAGGAAATCTATTACAGTAAGACACACTGCTAAGAAAATGAAATAGGTGTGCCTAAAGCAAGGACGAATATTTTGGGCATTCTGAAGAAGAGTTTTTGACAAGGTGTCTTCTATTAGAATTATTTCTTTCTCTTAAACACTCAGTTTAGATTATGACCTCTCCCATCAATAAACTTAATAATAATTTGTGTTAAATAAGGCCATGGTATTGTGTCTGCCTCCATCTCCTTCATTAGACCTGGAACCATGTGTCTCCTGGTTCTTCTCAAAGTCATTACTGTGAAAGCTAAGTGTTTACACTCATTTCAGAACATTTGGGCCACGGTAGCAGTGCAACATGGAAATGACACAGTGAGAAAAGAGCCCTTCCAGAACTGATACAGAGTGCAGTAAGAACTTAGGGTGCGCATGTTTAAAGAGAATGAGAGGGCTAGTGACATAGCTCAGCAGACTAAGTGCTTGCTTAGGCAAGCACAGGGACCAGGGTCCAATCCCCAGTACTGCATGCTGTGCCAGCCCCACCCCCAGACATGCTGAGCTAGCAACAGAGGCTGCATGCCTATGATCATAGCTCTAGGGAGGCTGAAAACAGGAGGACCACTACGAGTCCAAGCTGCATAGTGAGATCGTGTACTAAATACATAAAATCTAAGTAAATAGATAAATAAGTAAATAGATAAATAAGTAAACAGATAAAATAAAGGGAATGGGGAATACTCAGAGTGCTGATGGCAGTGTATCTCTTATGTAATAATTTTGATATTTTTGAATATTCACCATAGTTTTGACTATGTCATGTGTATGCAATGTGGAATTATTTTGTGTGTGTTTTATTCAGTGGAGGAGTGGCTTGAGGGGGAATGACTGAGAATTGTGGGAAGTAGGTGAGTACTGTGAGCTGAGCTAGGTGGGTGGCCTACATTTACCTCTGCTGTATGCAGAGAAGATGTACAAAGAAAGTAATCTGCTTTATGCTTTTGAGATGGTATCTAATATTTTGGGGGATCTAGTGCTTTTTTGTGTTATTTCTCTCTATCTATCTATCTATCTATCTATCTATATAAATTAAAAATGATACAGAATTTCAAATCAAGATGATAGGAAATTAATAGTGCTTGTTATATTGCATATTGTTCCCTTCTACCCCTACTGAGCTAGCCCAAGTCAGTCTTGTAAGTGAGACCTTTCACTGCACTCTCAGGACCCCTCCAGACCTGCGCAAGCCCAGTCCCAGCGAGTGTGTGAGAGAGCTTCTGCGCCCTCCTGCACCTGCTGGACCACTCTGGACCAAGCCCAAGTCCCCCGCATGAGTGAGACTTTTCACCAGGCTCTTGGGACCGCTCCATCCCTCCTGAGCCAACCAAAGCTCGCCATGTGATTGAGAACTTCCGTCACACTTTCCGGACCCCTCCAGACCTGCCCAAACTCAGGCCCGCCCAAGCCCAGGCCCACTCAAGCCCAGGCCTGGTGAGTGGGTGGAAGACCTTCTGTGCTCTCCTGCATTCTGGATCCCTCCAGACCCAGCTCAGGCCTGGCATGTAGGCCAGGGGCAAAACTCTGCAGCCAAAGTCCCTGCAGAGAGACTAGGGGCTAAAACCATCCAGCTAATCCAGGAATAGAACATCTTGCCAGAGGGGCACAACAGGTTCACCTCCAAGGGCTGCAGAAGGAATGAGCTGAGCACAACAGCCATATCCAAGCCAGGCACAACTGGATTAACTCAAATGTAATAGATCTGCACACAAATTTTAGTAGGTGCTAAAGTTATAACTGCACCAAAGCTCTACATCAAAGGCCAGAGGACAGTGCTATGCAAAATGACAAAGGAGCAAAATACAATCTCAGGCCTTGAGTCCACCCAGAACAAGTGCAGAGGACACTAGCTCAGCTGAAATGTATGAATTAATAGCACCTGAAGTAAAGAAACAACAGCAGAAAGGTATAGAGGAACTCAGATCAGAATTTATCTCTGAAATAAAGAAAAAGAAAGCTCTGCATTAATAGTGTGTGAAGCCAATAATCAAATGCAGAAACATATAGAGGAAATCAGATCAGAAATAATCTCTGAAGTAAAAGATTAATAACTGCTTCTCAAGAAGACACTGATAAAGGAGATTAGAAAAGCAACGGATTCCTTAAATGAACAATATAGGAAAGAAATAGATCGCATGAAGCAGTCAAAGAGATATAGAGGAATGTAAAATTTCAATCACAAGCTTGTAAAACCATTTGAGTGAAAGTGAAGATAGAATTTCAGATCTTGAAGATGCTATCACAGTTAGTGAAAAGGTAAGAAAAAAAATCTCTTATATTGCATGCTGTTATATTCAAAGTGATTGTTCAGATTTCCAGGCATAGACATGCAAAATTCATTTAAAAAATTAAGAATTAACTGTTCCTTTCAATAAACCAGTAAAAATTAGTATCCTAGCTATCATGTGTGTGTATGTGTGTGTGTGTGTGTGTGTGTGTTTCCCTTCTTTCCTTCTTTTCTCTTTTCCTTCATCCCAGTTTTTTTCTTTGTTGAGCATTTTCTTTCCCTTTCACAATATGTATTGTACTTTTCAAATTTTTATCATTTTTAAACTAAGTTTAATTAATATGTCTATCACCTCACATGTTTTGAGTGCTGAGCCTACTCTTAACTGGCTCTTAGCTTAAAAGTCTCTTAGCTGTTTTGAATTACACAATATCAACTTCTGTAGGCTGCTCATAGTGTGATTGATTTTCCAAACCCATTTCTGCTGTCTAACTTAAACGTTGCAACCTCTGGTCAACTACTATCTATTGTCCACTTCCTAAGTAGTCTATTGAAGAACTTTCCTAATCTACAAGTTTAAGTTAACTTTTAAATTTTCCGTATTTAAGCAAGACCGTGCAATATTTTTCTTTCACTTCCTGATTTACTTACTTCCTTATCATAATATCTTCTAGTTTTATTTATGTGATTGCAAATGATGGGATTTCCATTTTTTTTCTACAACTGAACAATGTACACACAGTGTATTTTCTTTATTTTTTTCATCCATTGATGGAGAATCCTATCTGGGTTATTACGTATAGTGCTGCAAAGACAATGAGAGTGCAAATGTCCATTCAGAATATTAGCTTTAATTGTTTTGCATAGACCCAAAGAAATGAGATTGCTGAATCTTGTAGTATTTCTGAGTTTAGTGTTTTGTTGATGTTGTTTCCCATAATGATTGTGCAAATGTCCTTAGGCAAAAATTTCATCAGGGAAGTGAAATGTTTATACTAAAACACTGGAGAAAGGAGTCAAATAAAGATAAAAGACTAATATATTCCATTCTCATGGATTGAAAGAACATATTTTTGCAATATACATACTGCGTGAAGCAAAGGAATTGCAGACTGATACAACCACTACGGAAATCAGTGTGGGGATTCTTTGAAAATCTAAGATTAGAGGTCCCCTTTTATGTAGCAATCCCTGTTCTGGGTATCTTCCCAGAAGAATTAAAACATCATATCACCATGACGTATTTGCATTCATGATTATTAGAGCATAGTTGTAATAGTTAAATTTCTCACACAACCTAAGTGATCATCAACCAATAGATGGGTAGAAAATATGTGTTTCTTTTTAATGCAATGGGTTACTACTCAGCCATAAAGAAGGATAAACTGGAATATTCCTAGGCAAATTAATGTATCTTGATGCTGTACTCCTAAATAAAATAAAGTAGACATGTTTATAAATATTGTAGTCAGTCCATAATGGACCAACCATTAATCACAGAAGAAAGTCCTAACACAGCATGTCTTTCATGATCATTGTATAAAAATTATTGACAATAGTGATTGTTGCCTGGAAAGGTCACAGTTGTCTCCATTTATTCAAAGTTCTGGAAGGATTTGACTCCAGGAGTCATGCAGATTGAGACAAACAAAGGCTTTGATCCAGTGGAATTTGCATGTCCACCCAGGAGAGAGATGATGAACAAGTGAGCAATTGCTACAAGTGTAGATCTGGTTATGATAACCTCTGGGTACCACCCAAACAGTGACAAGACCAACTGCATGGTGTTGAGAGATTCCAGGGGCCTGGAGTGGATGGGGAAGGCAATCTTTTTTGGGGAAATATGGATGCAGAAGCTGAAGAGTGAGAATGACCTGGGCGTGAGAAAAGCAAGTCCCTCTAGAGGAGGAATGTTGCAACTTTAATTTTTTCCTTATATT
Organism: Ctenomys sociabilis; assembly: GCA_004027165.1. Taxonomy (NCBI): domain Eukaryota; kingdom Metazoa; phylum Chordata; class Mammalia; order Rodentia; family Ctenomyidae; genus Ctenomys; species Ctenomys sociabilis. Next base: position 216,087 of record PVKA01000086.1, read on the forward strand.
TTTTCTGCATTTTCATCTACATTTTAATAAAGACTATGGACAAATGTTATAGTTAGAAAATATAAACTTAATGAACAGCATAATACTGGAGTAGAATAGTGTACATCACATAACAAATATCTAATTTATTTTAGTTAATAAATAAAAGTGGAAGGAAAGGAGAGTGGTGGAAGGAAAGAAGGAAGGAAGGAAGGAAAGAAGGAAGGAAGGAAGGAAAGAAGAGGTATCTGTATCCACCTCAACTTCCATTAACTATATTACCCCAAGATATTTTGTACTGTGAATCCATGGTAAGTACCTTGGACCACATTCATTAAATGCCTAGATTACAATGTATGAAATTAAATGATACGACACAAAAATTTCCTGGCACATCTGGTAATTAAATGTTAGGGTGACCAATTTGTCACAATTTACCACAGAATGGCCTGGATTTAAGAATAAAAGTCTCTTATCCCTGAAATCTCCTCAGACCAATGGACGCAAAGATAGCACCCTGGACCATATTAGGAGGTGTTATTATCAGTGATGAGCCAGTGCATGGAGCCACCAATTGTATTTGAAATGCCTGTTTTCCTCTGAATGTACAGAGGTCCTGGTACTGGTAGCTGAGAGAAAAATAATTTCTGGTGTTCACATTTCTTTGTTGTTAGTTCTTTTGCCTTAGTCCATCCGATTTGTATGACAAAATATCAGAGACCAGGCATATTACACAACATAAATGTGTGTCTCACAGTCGTGACAAGTGGAGTTCAAGATAAGCACTGGCCAATTTGGCATCTGGCGAGAGCCTGTGTTCTCATAAAGAGCACTGCATCACTGTACCTCCATAGGATAGCAAGAGTACAGAAATTCCTCCGAGTCCTTTTTATAGAGAAACCATCCCGCTCATCAAGACTTGACTTTGAAGGACTCCTCGCTTCTCTAAGGCCCTATCTTTCAAAACCAGGACCTTAGATATTAAGATTTCAAGCAATGAATTTTGGGAGAATAAGCACATAGGTTGACTTATGTCAAACACCTGCAAAGAGGAAGTATTAATAGAAGCTGATGGCTTTCACAAAAGCCTTGTAGACCTGAGTAAGAAAAAAAGCAGCTTAGCTTCTTTAACACTGCCTAGTTCTGGTGAACAGAAAATCAGAGTTAGGGCACAGCCTCGTTCAGCTGGATGCTTAGCTGTGCCCCTTAGCTATGCCAGTTGAGCCTTAGAAATGTGCAGCACATGTATTTTCATCCAGTGTAATTTTACTAATTTGTTCACTCGTTTGAAAATTGCATAACATTATGGTAATATTATTAAAATGGGTGGGAGTTAAAAATAAACAACCATGAAACAGAGAAATGCTCTAGGCTATCAGAGTCTCCTGTAAGTTTTTAAAGTACATTTTGAATATTCCCAAGAAAGTAAACATTTAAATATTGGAGCATTGTCTTTTATGTAATAAATAAAAAGTATTATTTATAGTTCTCACATGTTTTGCTAATATTTGTATGTAATATAATTTACATATTGTACAATATCATTGTCTTTATTATAGTTTACATTTCATATACTATAGTTTAATATCAGTTTTGCTTTCATTAAAAAGGAAGACACCATGCACATGCATTTGAAGTTCAGATAATTTTATTTATTCATTATTATTTTTTTAATTTTATGTATTTGGCACAGGTTCTAACTATGCAGCTCAGACTCATAGTGATCCCCCTGTTTCAGCCTCCCCACTGTGGGATTCCAGGCATGTGTCATCAAGCCCAGACTTAGACTCCAGCTCAGACAGCCCGAGAGAGAAGCTGGCGCAGCGCGAGGTATCAGCGATCAAACCCCTGGTCCCTACACTTGCCAAAGCAGGCACTTAGTTCAGTGAGCTATCTTGCCAGCCCCAGATATTTTTAAAGACATATTTCCAGATGAATAATTATATTATAAAAGAATACTTTAATATTTTTTCATTCATTTTGCTATTTGATAAAAATGATCTATAGTAAGTTATAATATCTAACAGGCTTTTAAAAAGCATCCAATTTATTTAAAAAAATCTAATGCTTTGTTTTGCTTTAGTGTTTTTCAAACAGGCAATCTCAAAGTGAATATATTAAATTATTTGTCATTTTGTTTACCAATTTTATGTCATCTTTTGCAGACCCTTTTTATATTTTGTCCATTTATCACAATTTGTTATCAAATTTCAGATATTTTCAGTAACATATTTTAATACCTGTTGTATAAATTTTTGTAAAATATTCTCCTGTTTTTCTCTTTTTTGTTAGCTTTTATACATATAGGCTTTAAAATTAATGTAGCAAAATATGCGGTTTTTATTTTTTTTCTTAGTTTTTTTAATGTATTTGGTACAGTGTCTCACTATGCATCTTGGATTCGTAGTGATCCTCCTGTTTCCAGGCCCCCTAGGTATGCACTACCAATGCTTGATATTAGTGGCCAGTTCATTGTGCCCATGGGCAGGACACATGTGTGTCAGAGATCGAACCCTGGTCCCTGAGGTTGCCTAAGGAAGCTCAGTCCACTGAGCTATCTCATTGGCCCTGTCTTTTTTTCTTTATATAGTGTTTTGTCTGTCTGTCCTGGACTACAAAGTGATCTTAAAACCAGCCTGAACTGCATAGTGAGACCCTGTCTCAGAAAGACAAATAGAAAAAATAAACTTACTTTATTTCCAGCTTTTTAATAAATATTCATTTCTATTTTTCTCCAACTTTCTTTGTTCTATGTTTATTTTTACCTTAGTTATATGGGTTTAATTATTATAGATAGATAGAGTATTAAATTTTTCATTTTCAATTTGATAACCCAATATATTTTATCCTAAGTTCAGTTACATATTAAAATAAGATATTTAGAGTTCATATTAATGTCTGCTTACCTGTGTTGAACTATGTCCTAACTTAAATTAAAGGAGAATGGGGTATCTGATAAAAAGAAAAGCCATAAATAAAGTTTGGAGATATACATAACAGGAACTGAAAAGCAGCAATATATGTGTTAAATCTGAGGACAATTTACAAGTGATGGTTTGTAGATTTTCTAATATCTACTTGTCCTTGAAGGTGGCATAAGTGATTAAAAAAGGAGATTCTGGGCTGGGGAGATAGCTTGGTAGTCTAAGTGTCTACCTGACAGACACAAGGTCCTGGGTTTGATCCCCTTACCATCTTACTTACACGTGTGGCACACATGTGTAATTCCGCCACTAGGGAAGCTGAGACAGGAGGATCACTATGAGACCGAGCTGCAGGCAAGATCTTATATTAAATAGGAGAACCTATTTTGCAGAACTTCACAAAAAACTCAATAAACAAATGAAAAACTCTATGCATTGTTCCTTGAATAAAGATATAAATGAAAAATAAGATGCTGCTCTCTTCATAAAATGATGAAACAGAAAAATCAAAATTAAAGGAAAAATTGCTCTTCAAGAGATCACAATGTGTAAAACAGATTATGGGAATTAGAAAAAGTATCAGGTGTTATCTGGGTAAATCAGTTCATTAAGTTTATAATGAAATTAATGACAGTGAGTATTGGCTTGAAGGGCTGGGGAAATAGCTCACTGGTCTAAGTGCCTTTCCAGCAATACAAGGACCCAGGTTCGATCCCCAGGCTCCAGGACTTGGACTGTGCCATGCTGGTCATGGAAACCAGCCATGGTGGTGCACACTTGCAATCCCAGTACTGGGGAGGATGAAGCAGGAGGATCACTAGAGTCTGAGCTGAATAGTGAGAGCCTGTGTCAAAGAAAGAAAGAAGAAAGAAAGAAAGAAAGAAAGAAAGAAAGAAGGAAGGAAGGAAGGAAGGAAGGAAGGAAGGAAGGAAGGAAGGAAGGAAGGAAGGAAGGAAGGAAGAAAATATGAACTTGACATCTGATATAAGAACTGGATTAAGTGAAGCATTTCTCTTCCATTTTTCAGAATTGGTTTTACTCTCAACCTGTAAATGAGGAAGTTTTTGTATGACGCTGTATTATGTTACCACACTTAGAAGGAAACTGGCAAATGGAGAAAAGTAACTGGCCCAAACTTACAGAGTTAAGTAAGACTATTAGAAATGCTGTAAGCTGGATTTCAGTGTACTTTTGTTTTGGTATGGCCAGTTTAAAGCAGTGTACACACACACACAGACACACACACACACACACATACACACATATCTCTTCTGGTAGACTCATCACAGTTTCAAAAATATAAACTCTGACTCCACTTGGAGTAGCAAAATGTGTAATAAATACATGTGAAAATTAGCATTACTATCTGTATTCCTTTCAATATCTCTAGCTACAAAAGTACTTGTGACACTGTTGTGACCAAATGAAGTGAAATAGTCCATCTTAATTGTTGTTTTCATTGTTGTTCTCTTTTGCCAAATATCTTACATGTAATCAGATCTTTGCTTATGTTTTACTGTAATGGGCTTATCTTTTTTTTTTTTCTTTTGAATTGATGTAGGGTCTTGCTCCACAGCTCACACTTCTAGTAATCCTTCTGTCTCAGGCATCCAACAGTTGGGATTACAGGCATGCTCCATCATGCACTGGTTTGGGGGATAGCACAGTGCTCCCAGGGATCTGGGGCTGGCATATCATGCAGCACTGGGAATTGAACCCAGGCCTTTGGGCTTGCCAGGCAGGCACTTAGACCATTGGGCTATCTCCTCTCTCTTGGGCTTGTCTTCTGACTATGTTTCATGGAATGGAATCACACAATACTTTGGTGGTTGTCACTTTCTCCATCTTCAGAGTTTCCTGTACTAGGCAAACAGCCTAAACCTACGACTCATTCATGATATCAATGAATCCACTATTCTCTTTCCCATCATCAAAATCATTCATTGCTGATTTCCATGTGGAATTTACATGGAAGGAGCACATTGTCCTGGAGTACAAACCCTGGCAGAAAGAATCTTGTAGTTAATCTATGTCTTACCTGCAAACTAGTACCATAAAGAGGAGATTAACAAGTCTAGTTTTCACTTTATCTATGAAGTGAGGCTGAGTGAGTCAGCTTTCCATTACCAAAACAAAATACCTGAGGTAGTTAAATTATACCAAGGAGAGGCTTATTTAACTCATGGCTCTAAAACTTCAGTGCAGCATAAGGGAAGCTATTGTTCAATTGCTTGATCAAACTTGCATGCTTATATCTGGTAATCTGAGCAACAAATTTGATGACAGCAGTGTGTAATAGAGCAACCATTGTTATTCCTCTGTTCTTGTTTTGAAGTTCTGTACCAATCTTATTGTCCTTTTTTGCCTTGTTTCTATCTTTGTTCATCTTTTTCTCTCTTTAAAATAAATAATGCTAAACAAACAAAAAGATGCTGAGGACATTTTGCTATGCTGAGTGTGCATTAGAATAAAATTCTAAGATGAACCAGGAATCGGAGCACGACCGACCAAAGGGTGCCCCAGTCTCTCTGGAAAGCATGGCTTCAAGGCCCTAAGGGGTCACCATGAGACCTTACCTCCAAAATATTCACATACCCTTTCATGCCACCACTCAGGAGACAACGTCTTTACCACACAGACCTTAGGGGACACTTATCCAAACTTCAGTAGGGGTTAAGAATCTACAGCAACTGAAGGAATTTATGCAAGTGATTGCTTCTCAAAGGATTGAGGAATTTATTTTCCAAAATAAGGTTTATTTCTATAGAAATCAGCTACCTGCTGAGAATGTTGCAGACGTGCTTACTGGCACTCACTTTTAACAGAAGTATTTTCTCTCTACAGTGCCTTCTTCCATATGATTATGGCATTGCTCGTTAAGTTTTCCTTTATATCTGGAGCTTAACAGGGAGTACTAAGCATTTCTATAATGCAATCAAAGCTTACTTGTAGGTCTAGGGAAAGAGGACAACTATAATTTTCCATTCTTTCCTACTTGAGTATTTTCCATTTTGAAATGAGTTGTTGAGGACAGAGTTCCTTGGTAGGAACAGAGAGGAAAATAAACAGGCGAGTATTTCTACTGATCACAAGTGAAATATGGAGCCATCCCCAAAGGCCTCAATTTACACGCATCAAGTGCCAAAATTTGAACTTCATTTTAAAATTTCGCACATACTATTTAGATACACAGGACAAATAGAAAAAACTACAGCAGTTAGACTTCACAGTGGTGAAATAGGATGGGAAAGACTCTGGGCTCATCACTCAGAGCAGCCCATCTGTGTCAGAGTCACTGTCTGTGGCAGGAAGAATAAATCATTCTCAAAAACCCCAGTACTCCATGGTCTGGTCCAGTGCCGCTATCTTGAGGGCCAAGTATTCCATCTGGCAGGAATGAGCTGTGGAAAAGCACAAAGGCCATTTACCCAATTGGCCCGGGCAGACAGTGTATTATTCAATTATTTTTTGTGAGTCGTTCTTCAGAGTGCAGTTCAGACAGTTCCATACCAGGACCCACGACCATGTAAAGTTCAAGTCGACGTAAATGTTCCTCAGGAGGCCCAGCTAGACCGTTTTCTCTACTTAGTCCCACCTTCTTTATTGACATCTTAAACCTTCTCCTTCCTGACAGGTGAATCTTGTGAAAGTAGGTTTTTTTTTTTTTTTTTTTTTTTTTTTTTTTTTTTTTTTTTTTGTCTGAGACAGTTCAAGCTGGCTTTGAGCTCATTTTGTAGCCCAGGCTCATCTCTATTTTTCAACAATTCTCTTGCCTCTGCCTCCCAAGTGCTGAGATTACAGGCATGCACCACCACTCCTGGCTAAAGACAAACTTCTTAATGCCATCTAATCAAAGAACAAGGCAAAAAATAAGCTAATTCTAAGGCTCATCATTATAAAATACCAGGGACCTTAACCCTTACAACTTAAATTCCAGATGAGCTGTACAATGAATGCAATTAATTGATGACTTTTTCATCTCTTTTATTTTCTATTATTTTGAGGCAAAGCCTTCATTTTAAAATGACTCTGCCTTCCCTTTGATATCCTTGGAAACCAACCAGTCCAAAGATTTTCCTGCTTTGGCTGAGATGAGCCTTTCTTGGGTGATAGCCATTTAGGAAATTAAAATTATAAAGTCTCAAATAAGGACACTATCCAACAGCTAATCCCTCTGTATGTCTTCCAGAGAGTTTTCTAGAAATTTCAAGAACAGCTGAGCCAATGTAATGTCACTTCAGGCCTGGGACACACAGCAGTGATGTGCTCCCAAACAGCAACTTTGAGGAGCTTTTCCGAGATGGTTATTTGTACAGTGTGAGGTACATGTTCTCTACTCCAGCAACATGAATCACTTGTTTAATTAAAAATAGCATTTCACTAGCCATATTTTTAACAAGTATAAGAGTAAATTGTGGGTGACATTGTGGATATTTTTATTTTTTCCTTGGAAGTATGCCTATTGTTTTGTGTCAGCATATACAAGGGTTGATCAGATCTTTTTTCTCTGAAACATCAGTACCAAAGTTAATGACAATGACATCTAGGCTCTTGTCAGAATTAGGCCGAGGCTTTGCAATGTGGGAGCTGAATGCCTGCTTCTTGTACAATTTAGGAAAAGGCCAGCAGCAAAGCATGTGAAAGATCTAATAGCAGTTTTTCACCAAATTATGTCTGACTCTTCTTTGGGGTATTATACAAAACACAGAGATGGAATTATTCCACAGAATTACAAAATGAAAATTATATGATCAAAGACAATCTCTGAAAAGTATAATTTGGATCAAAATTTGGATCAAAAAGTAAAATATGATCAAAGACAATCTCTGAAAGTGATGAATCACTTTATCGGGGTTATCACATCTGCTCATCCCATCAATCTACACGTTACCTTTTGAAATCTGCATGAGATTCTTTTGATGTGTCAGTCACTGTGGAGTGGAGGAAGACAATTCAGTGTGATGTACAACTACAAAATGTTCTCCACTATCAAAGAAAGAGACATATAATTTAATGCATAAGAGATAAAACATACATGTATGGCCAAAGATATTAAGGAATAGAACCGTTAACTTCCCATACAGATTTGATTTTTATCTTTAAAACTGGAGCTCAAAAAGGCAAGAAACAGGGAACAAGGGTAACCCCAAGCAATGACAGTGAAAAGCTAAAGAAACCGACTTGCATCAGGAAATTTGGAAAATATGTACATGGTTCAACATAACTGAGCATTTAAGTAAGGGTCTATTTTAATGGTAGGCAGAAGTGTTTCAACCTAATCACACAATTGTATGTACAGAACAATTTCAAGCACGATATTCTGGATGCTTCCTCCTTTTAGGGAGGATTTTAATAAAGAGATTTTACAGGAGAGAAAGTAAGAAAACAGATAGTAAAATCCCAGGGAATTGGAGACATAATTAAGATTTACACAAATGGGACGGAAAGGAGAAGTATGTTATTTATAAATATTTTGACTGAAAGAGGAGAAAGGAACAAAGATGTTGCTCTGTACAGTGATTGTGGGAGATGAAGATAAATACAGAAGCCATTAAAAGAAGGTGGAAAATAGAACGTCTGTTGTTATTTGTCTCGTGTTTGACGTTCCTTTTTGGCTGGTTTAAGTTACTAACACAGGTGATTATTAATAGGTACTTTTTTATTTAGATAGCGTTGCTGTGTGTGACCAGGAGGAAAGAGAAAATGAATCTTTTCTTTTTTTGTGGCGCCAGGGTTTCAACTCAGGACCTTATGCTTGCCAGGCAAGTGTTTATTCTGCTGAGCTATCTCCCTGGCCCTCTGCATACATTTTTAAGGACAATTGTTGAGAAGGAAGGCTGCATTATCATTTTGGATGACTGTTGGGAGACCTAGAGTTGTAGTGGGGAAGTGTGACCATGCACTGTATTGTTCACTGGACATCCCTGAATAGGAGTGTCACATTTTATATTTGTTCTTCATATATCTGTTCTTTATATTTCTTGTATTTAAATGTCGCTTTGCCCTCCTGTTGGTAGTATTTGGAATTTTGATTCCATACTGTTGGCTGTAGCTTCTAACTCTGCGGCATACGGATTCGTGGGATGACATGTGCATGCACAACAGATCCGATCCTCTGTGTCCTCTACATTCCTTGAGTTGGTCACTGTGGATCGAAAAGTGCAAGAAAAGTTCAGCATCTGTTTTAGACATGGATAAACTTTTTCTTATTACCACGCCCTAAAAAAGATAACAAATATTCATACAGAATTGACCTTGGTTTCAGGATTATACATAATCTAGAGATCATTAAGCATGCAAGTGATATGTATAAGTTACACTCAAACACAACATTATTCTGTATACCAATCTGAGCATCCCTAGACTTGATGTGCAGATACCAAGGAATAAATGTACCTAATTTTATTCAAATCACACATACGGTTTTTCCTGTGCAATGCCAGGAGTGCTGTGGTGTAAAACATATCTGTTTACTTTCTTCTAGTGTTACACACACACAAAAAAAATCAATCATTTTCTTTCAAAATATTATACCAGTGTTCTGAATCTTCTCCAAAATGTAGTAATTTTTTGGGTTGGGGAGATAGCTTGGTAGAATAAGCACCTGCCCAGCAAGTACAAGGTCCTGAGTTCAAATCCCACTACAGTAAAACAAAACAAAACAAAATGTGGTAATTTAGACTGAGGTTATAAGGAGAGGCTGTATTGCATATTTTACTGAAATCCATATCTCTTAATTTCACATGCTTCACATGTCAGATCTAGGATTGGTTACTTATAATACAATTTGTATATTCCTTCATAGGTTATAAACTTATAATGTTGATTGGTTCACAGATGCTATAAATTAAGCTCAGATTATTTTAGTTTTCAATATTTATCTCTATCTGGTAGATTTAGTAATAAGGGAAATAAGATCCCATTTTATTATTATAAAACATAATTAAGAGTGAAGAGATTGGTAAGATGCCTGCACTAAAAGCTCAACTAATTAAAATCTTGTACTAATTACCTGAAATATTAGTTACAATCACGACTGCATCATCAGTTAAATGAAATAACTATGACCCATCAATTATGATTCATCTAAATTCATAATTTTAAATAATTACCGCAATATCGCTATACTTATGTAACTTATGTATTTCTATTGCATGCATAGTACAACTCACAGTTGAGATTATGAGCTTCTCAAAAAATTTAGGTGGCTAGGTCTATAACTGAAGCAAGGCCTGTCTCTGTAGAACTCGAATAATTCATCAAGTACATGTAATGTCATATGTTAAGAACCCACAGGTAGGGGCTGGGAAGATAGCTCAACAGTCTAATCATCTGTCTTGCAAGCATAAGGACCTGAGTTCTATCCTTGGTACTGTGTGTTGTGCCAACGCTAAAACTGGGCGTGTGACACATACCTGCTATCCCAGTGCTGGGAAGGCACAGTGAGTCTGAAGTGCATAGCAAAACCCCGTATCAAATAAGTAAATAACTTAAAACAAAAACACAAATAGAGAAAATAAAAATTTATTTTTCAGGGCTTCTGACACTAGGAAACATGAAAGTACTGTCAAAGTAAAATTTGTCAACTCTAGATAAATTTGCCTATGGGTAGATAGTTCAGTGAATCATACTCTCCTACTAAGTACTTCAAAGAAATATTGACCACATGATGGGGAAAATGAAGGTCGGAGGTAGAAATTCACCAAGTACAAGAAGAAAATATGAGTGCTTACATGAGTTTCTGTTTGGTAGTATATTTACTGGTAAATGTGCTTTTAGTTGTGCAAGTAATACTGGAATGTTTTGCTAAATCAGACCTCTTTGAGCACACTTCAACTTGAGGTGAGGATGGAAACTGGTAGGGCTCACTAATTGGTTAAATGCTGAGAAACTGACTTGAGTATTTTTTAAAAATCTATACCCTACATACTTTATGTATAAGAACTGAAGTAATCCCCTATTCTAAAGTCATGTGAGTCTTATTTATATTCTTTTTCCACAAGTTACCCCCTTTTAACTCTCAGAAAAAATAAGGAAGACTTTAATGGTGTTCTTAACTTCCAGTTCGTCTCTGTGAAACCAAAACCCATCTCAGGATGACAGGAGATCAATACCTACCTCTCTGAGGGAATATTTACTTAAGTTAAGGAAAGAAAAAGTATTACAGTGTATTTCACTGTTTCCAGATTTTCTTGTAAAAGGAGTATTTCAAAGAAAAATTTTTCAAACTCTGACTCAAAGAGGAAATAGTGTTGAGAAACTGCAAACTTTTGAGACATTAGCGATGACCTCTATGTGTGAAAAAAAAAATCATATGGAAAGAAAACCTTAGGGATTGAAACATATTAGACAGTGAATTGAACAAAGCAGAGGAAAAAGAAAGCCAGGTGCTTTGCAGTGTGGTTTAGAAAAATAAAATCCTGAAGGTTTCACTTCTTATGATTAAATATCAACAAGGCACTGTGAGGCACTGTGTCCAAGGTACTTAAATAAGAACAAACAGTAAACTATAAAAAGCAGAAAAAGCCTCAGTGGCATGGCCCTGTTTCCTTGTGTTCATGCTGGTCTCACCTGCTGTAGTTTGTCAGCCACTCAAGTGTCATGTGAAAGGTGCCCTGCCACATTGGCTCACACTGTGTAGAGCCACGTGACTCTTTGGAGAAATTTCTGCCCCTTGTCTGCGTCCTTGTATGATGCTCAGCCTACCCTTACACCATCTAAGAGAGACTTTCTTCCAGAAATGTTCCTCCTCCAAGATTTATACCTTTGTCATTTTATTTATTTTTTTTAATAGAAGTAGCTTTAACAGCTCCTCCTAGCTAGGTTTTCCACATAAATAGAGTATGCTAAAAGTCCGGCAATTTGGGGGAAGCATACTGGAACCAGTCAAGAACATTATGTAGTTATCTTCACCGAGGTAGGCATTACATCCTCAAGCATTACAGAAGTGAAGATAATCCAGTAACCCGGTTCTAAAAGAGGACAGACTTGCTTCATCAGGCAAGTAGGGAACAAATAGTTTCAACCAGGAGATAGGAGGTCAGGCTTCTATTTGCAGCTTTCTCTCCAAGAAAGTGGCCTGGTAGACTTTAGTATACCTCTTAGGCATATATAGGCACCTTACCTGTAACCAAACACGTAACTATATCCACTTCCATACCCATATCCACAGCCACATCCATAGACATAGATATGTCAGCGCTCTGATTTTCTTCCTGGCTTTCTGCTCTAACAAGACAGAGGATGGGATCTAGACAATACACAAATCAGTACATGTCACAGGTATCCAGATTACACCAAGGTACAATCCAAGTTGAAAACTAGTGGTGTTAATTGCACCTATATCACTCCCAATCCATAGCTATACAAAGTCATTTTTATAACAGTGTTCAGGCATTCATTGTTAGTGTTATGTGCATGATGTTAAGGAAGGTGAAATCATAAACTGAATTTTGCTGGGCTTGGGGTGGGTTGGAGGATTTGACAGTGCATCAGGCAGGGTTGATGACTGAGGTGGAGAAGTCCAGAGAAAGAACTCAGGGAAAGATGAGTTCAAAACTAAGCCCAGAACCTTTGGCAAAGAGCAATGCTGGGCCTTGGAGCAGGAAAAAGAGGCAATAAATAAGATAGGAGAAAGAGAAAGTCATAGTGAAGAAGAGAGCCAGAAGAGTGGGCAGTTAGAAACTCAAAGCAAGAGAGTTTGCTGACTTTGTCAAAGTCAGGGAAAATGTGTTTAGCGAGAACGCAGGCTTTTGTTTGGGGAGGGAGCTTTATTTAGAAAACCTGTAAAATTGCCAGTGTTGCTATAGCGAGGGGAGCCCGGGGCCTCTGGGGAGGACAGCGACTGCGAGGGCAGGCAGAGGATGAAATAAGGACGTGGGGATGAGTGGTTGGACACGAAATGGGCACCTTTTTTATAGTGGACTAGGAATGCAACTTACGTATCTAAAATTTGCTAAAATTAGACCATAGGTCTGTTGCATCGTGACTGCCACAGTCATCATTCTGGGACTTAATAATTGAAATGGAAATGGGAGTGAATTGTTCTCCAGCTTTGCTTTTATTTTTCAAAATTATTTTCATTATCCTAGGTCTTCTTGCCTTTCTACATTTTGAGAATTCACTTGTCAGTTGTTCCCCAAAAGCCTGGAAGTGTTTGACTGAGTTTCTGCTCAATGTGTAGGCCACTGAGCAAACTCCCCCGCTCTCAATGTGCAGGGTGAAGTGGGGAGACATTACATTTTGACTGGGTTCATGTCCTTTTTGGTCAATTAATATGTTATAATATTTTTCAGTGATGTATTTTACTTTTAAATTTGTTTTGTTTTTGGCAGAACTTGGGATTTTAAAATTTGGATTTGCTAATATTTTGTGGCCCTCCTGAACTGAGGGGCCAGCCAAATAGCTCAGCAGATTAAAGCACCTGCAAGCAGGTGCAGGAGCCAGGGGTTTGATCCTCCAGCCTGTCATGCCTGCCCTGCCCCCTGGGGTGCCCTGAGACACCAATTGAGACTAGGCCTGCTGGCACATGCCTGTAATCCCAGCTCTTGGGAAGCTGTAAATAAGTGGATCACTAGGAGTCCAGTGTAGCAGTGAGATCCTGAACACCCTATAGAACCTTTTCTAAAAAATACAGAAAAAAAAGGTCCTGAACTTATCTTATGAAATATACTTTTACACATACTAACTTTGATGCTACTATAATTGCTGTTGATATTCTGTTTTTTGTTTATTCATTCATTGCTATATAAAGGAATACCGTATGCATTAGTATTTATCCCCCAATATGGTTAAACTCATTTATGAGTTCTGTTAGCACTTTCATAAATTCTTTATGAGTTTTTTTTTTCACATAAACAATGATATGCACTGTGAAGCACATTTCTAATCTTCTGCCTCTATATATTTTTCTAATTTATATTATACTGGTACAATCATATGGAAGCAGATAGATCCCATATCTGGCCGCAGATATCTCTGCCCCACATATAAAAATAGTAGGCCCACATATGCCTGATGTTATGCCCATTTTAGGAGGATTTCATTCAGTTACTCATCATGAATTTAGAATTTCCTGCTAGCATTTGTAGCTTTTATTTGTTAAAGTACAAACTTCAGATTATTTCTGGATTAAGAAACCTAATAACTGAATTTTATAAAATGTTTGCATCTACTGATACATTTTTCTTTTTTCTTTTAAGTAATCTACCCTACTGATTCATTTTGCTAATATTTCAGCAACTTCATGTTTCCAAAATTAATGCCACTTTTTCAGTTTTAAATATTGGTATATTTAATTTACTAGAATTTTGTAAAGGATTTATATTTCTATACTTATTGAAAATACTAGCTATGGTTTTGTTTTTGCTTTTGCAATATTTTTGTTAATAACAGGAGCATTCTGGTTTCATAAAATTAGATGGAGAATGTTCTTTTTTCAATTATCTGCACAGTAGGAATTATCATTATCTTTTCTTATTTTTTTGTGAGAACATGCAAATAAGGTCCCTGGGTCTGGAGTTTTCTGCTATAGAAGATTGTAAATACTGCATTACATTTCTTTCAAGGAAACTGGGTTCTTCCTTCCTGAATGAGTTTTGATAGTAGTTTTGAAAGAATTTCCACACTTCACATAGGTCTTGAGAAATTTTGCATAGTGTTACTTTGTAATGTGCCATAATTAGCCTTCTGAAGTGTTTAGGATCTATGGGTTTCTAAACTCAACATTCACATTGGTGAAACAGAGTTCTCACTAATATGGTTAAGAGCTGATCATTTCTTTTTTTTTTTTTTTTTTTTTTTTGTTACAGTCAATGGTTTCCCGGCTTCTTTTTGACTTTTGCTATTCATATCATTATTTTGTATTCTTGCTTTAATTTCAATTTGTTCTTTCTATAGTTTGCAGAAAGAAACCCTGAACAAGTCATTTTGCATCTTTTTTTTTTGGTAAACCCTTATTGCTACAAATACCTTTTAAGTTTTCCATTACCTGAATCTCATAAACATGGATATTTTGTCTTGATTTTTATTTAATGAAATTTCCTTTTAATTCTTGACCCATGACTCATTCAGAGGTCATTAGTTTAATTTATAAATGTAAGAATTTTCTGAATATCTTCCATGTGCCTATTTATTTTGTCTTCTAATTTTTTAAATCTATTTATTCACTTATTTATTTCATAAAGGGTCTGGCTCAGCAGCTCAGACTCATAGTGATCCTCCTATCTTAGCCTCCCCAGCACAGGGATTATAGGCATGCACTACCATCCCCAGTTTCGGTGGCTGGCACAACACACCAACACACTGGGGCTTGCAAGGCTGGCATGGCATGGACACAGTATCAGGGATAGAACCCAGGTCATTGTGCTTGCCAGGCAGATGCTTAAACCAACAAACTGTCTCTCAAACTCATACCTATTTCTTGTTTAATTCCTATAGAGGGAGCACAATTCATATGATCTCAATTCTTTTAAAGTTTTTCATACTTTTTGTAACACTGAATATATTTTACCTATCTGAATAATTTTCTCTGAAATAATCATTTGCCTCACACTCCTGCAAGATTTTCAGTACTGATATAAATAGCTTAATCAAGATGGCTCCAAATCTTTAGAGCAGAAACCTGTAACTCAGTGGTGTCCCAAATTTTCTGATCAAGGAGATTATGGGACTATAGAGGAAAGTGATCGATGATGTAGAGTGTGCCTAAGAAGAGTCACCTGGACATAAAGCATTCTCTCAGGCTTTCACAGTGAGCAAATTGGTCAAGCAATGGCCATGACTCATCCACATGGCTGACACTGACAAAGAATCTACAAACTGCAGTACAGGGCTTCAAGATAAATCCTGAGGGGATTTGACTGACCTTATCATATACAGAAGTTACATTTCTTGTTATATAGGTCTTGTTTTATCTTGGTCCTAACCATCCAGCCAAAAAGTATAAATACGAGGTACGAAAGCAAAGCCATATAATATGCTGAACTGTAAAAGGCTCAACTCAACAACTTCTGACATTGCCATTTCTGCAGATAACCCAGTACTATTATAGACTACTGGACTATATTGGGTTACTTTGCTGAATTCATACACCTACAATACATGAATGGCAAAGGAATACCCATCTCTGAGAAAAGTAAATGAAAAAGGTGATATAAATGAAGGACCTTTTTATAGTGAAGAAATACCTATATATGTATATGAAAAATAGCAGAGATATACAGCTACTTTCTCTTAGTTCAGTGAGAAGAAAGTTTTGAACTAAGTGTTTAGACAAGGTATTATGTCTGCATCTTATAGTATGAATAACTATTACAAAGACAATCATATGCAGTGCATTAATTATTGTAACTGTCCTACTAATCTGTTTTGAAACCGTCTCATTGCTACTTCTTCCTCAATAAAACTAATATTTAAAAAACCCAAGTATATGAAGATGATACTTGGCTCAGTGCCTAAAGCAAACAAGGCGCCTCCATCCTGAGATGAGCACCCTGTCTGGTTAATGTTTGCTATCATTTGCTTGGCAATCTAGTATCATACTTCACTAACTTCACAAAAGGGTAAATAAAGGACAATTTAAAAAAACTGGGGAGGAAATATATATACATGTATACCTGAAGAGAAATATACAGCTGCTTTCTCTTAGTGCACCAAGAATAATGTTTGTAGCAATATTGTCTAGACAAAATATCATGTATGTAACTTGTCCTCTGAATCACTGACATGAAAACAAAAATATGCAATGTATTAATTATTGTAAATGTCCTACTAACCTGTATTGAAAGCATTTCATCGCTCTTATATTTTTCTCATTAAAATGAATAAAAAAGTTTTTTAAAAAGAGGAAGATATAAACGAAAGACTGTTTTGTAGTGAAAATCTTTAGAGCAGAAAGCCCAGGGTTCCCTAAAATCTTTGGTGTTCAAAAGTCACTGTTTCTTCTGTTACCTGTGCCTCTCACCGGAGTGGCAGGTTTACTACCCACAGAACCTTCTTAAACCTGGTAGGAGTTCCTAATTTAAGTACCCCTTTTTACATCATAAAAGAGTCCTAGATTACTTTTGAGAAGCACACATGCAATCTTTTTCTGCCCTTTTACTTATCAGTAATTTTTATATACTGTAGACAAAATTAATATGGATGTTTAAATTTTTTTCTAGCTGAAAATCTTTATTTTTAATTAGTGTTCATATATACAGTACTTTCTATAGTATTGATTAAATATTTGAGCCTACATCTGCCTATTTATATTTATTTGTCTTATCCTTATTTCTGCACATTTTTTTCTGTATTATTTGGCATTAATTAAGAATGATTTATTCACCTGTCATTATTAGCTTATATTTTATAGCTCCTTTTTCTCTATTGTGTGATTGTCCTGGTGTGAAAATTTTCTTTAACTTTCCATAATTTGTTTTCTAATACTTATCACAAATAGGTGTGTTCTCTCTTTTATTCTTCCTGTCATTGATATGTTAATGATTACATATTTTATAAACTTCACAATTCATGGTTAACAATTTTGGATAGACCACCAGTCACTCCTTATGAAAGTTATAAAAAGGCCTTTCTAGGTCATGAACATGACCAGCAGATTTTTGTCTTGTTATCTTGAACTCTTGATGGGTGATATAAATAATTTTGGCTAGAGAGACACCAGAGGGAGAGAGTGACATCCAAAAGGAGGAATGTCCACAGAAGTAGGAGGAATAAAATAGATTTTGGAAGACCATGAGGACAGGAATACACAGTCTAGCAGGAAGATACAAGGCTACAAAGAAGATCCCAGCTATCTAGGTTGCGGGATTGGTTTTGCCAAGGATGCCACATAAATCCTTCCACCCCTGTGACTTCCACCTGACCAAACACAGGAAACACTGGCTTGGATTCCTAGTGATCCCTCTGTCTCAGCCTCCCCAGTGCTGGGATTATAGGCCTGTGCCAACACACTCAACCTTTCTCTTTTTTCTTTTTTAAGAGAGCATTCATTAGAATTAAAACAGAAAAAATTGCAAATGGCACAGAATTTCACTTAAGAAATTCAAATGAATGTCACAGTATTTATTGTAATACATAGTGTTTTCCAACCACTTGTTCACATTACCAGATACATGCATATAAAAGGAGAAAGAAAAAGAGAAATGCATCATAAGAAATTAAGAAGAAAAAAAGTACGAACAATTGAAATGAGAAGACAAAACAAACTATTATCTGCTCCTTTCTATAGGACAACAGAAATACACAGTACAATTATCCAAATCATCCTCCTCTTGGTGGCCAGCTCAGCACACCCAGGGAGGGGCCAGCACAGCATGGAGTACTGGGGTTCGAATCAGGTTCTTGTGCTTGCCTAGGAAGGCATTCAGATGGATGAGCCATCTCCACAGCCACTTTATTTGGGCATTTTTTTTAATGTATCAAGAGGTAACAGACAGAGCCTGGAGTTTCTCTGTAAAGAATCAAAGACTTTAAGCTCTTCTCTGGCAAATGTAAGTGTCTGAGTTCAATTCCTGTTTCTGCCAAAAACAAAAAAAAATACTTGGTGAAAGTGAAAAAAGATGAATCTATTCAAAGGTGTAGAAGAGAACTGAAAGTAATTTTGAGGAATTCACTAGAAGAAGTCATTCAATAAGTGATCGATAACCCTTCCAATCTGGTGAAAGGTCACAGTTAACAGACAATATTAATTTGTAAAAGACAGACCACTGTGAACTGAGAGAGCATAACATCAACTGCAAAAGCCCAAGTTGTGCTGAAATAATGTTATGTCAATAAATTTCAGAACACCTTGAAACTACAGGCATTTGCCCCTAGGTTTCAGTTAATAAAAATGACACGATTTTATTCTTCATTTAATGTTTTCTGGTCTACTGAATGTTGAATACTATTGTAGATTATTACCAAGGAGTAAGCAACCTGCGCATAACATCGAAGAGTTCAGATACTTTCCCAGGCACTGAGAGGCTAATCACATTTATGGCACATTATTTATTTTTAAGACCCAAAGAGCAAAGTAAATACTTAATAGTATCCTAAGACATTTACAAAAGGGATGGTACCTTATTGATTTTATAAAGGAAATACATTTAGGAAATCTGAGTTATAAGATTCAGAAGAGGTTATTTGGGGTGAAGGAGTGTTTTTAAAGGTTTTAGGAAAACAGCCTTAGGCTTCTTGGATAAAGGGATGCTTTTGCAGGAATTGGGGCTGAGCAAGATTGCTGGGAACCAGGAGATGAATGAAACTGAACCACACACACACACACACACACACACACAGAATTTCTAAGTGTTCTGGTGCATTATGAATTGAAGCCATTTGACTGGAGGGCAAGTTGGAGAGGCTGAGTACTTAGAGATAAGGATACAGAAGTGTCTGCTATGGGCAAGAAACTTAAAATCAGGGTTACAGGAAACAAGGAGAGACTGCAGGAAAATGTCAGAATGAAAGAAGCACAGAACTTCACAGAGTGAAATGTTACCCATAATTGAGCTACCCTTTATTTATGAAGAAATCAGAGTTTCAAATCAGGCTTTGACAATCAAGCTCTGCCCCAAAATTCCCTGGGTTGCAACCATGTTCTGTGTGGCCCTTGGGATGGTAAAACAATACTATAGGATCCTTGTATTTGTCCTATGAATAACAAATGCTTGTAGAGGAACAAAGATCTTTTCTATGTGGAAAATGCAAGCAAACTGAGCTTCTCTTTGCTGCTCCCATGCCAAGTCAAAGGATCCCAGCATGTGAGTAGATTTTCTTGTGTGCAGTTTTGCATTCCCAGTATCCCCACATGCTTCTGAATCTGAAGTTCATGGGTGGGGTCTCAGAGATTCTTGGAACACCCAAAATTATTAGCAAAGTGAGTGTGTGTGTGTGTGTGTGTGTGTGTGCATGTGCTTGCATATTTTTTTATAGAAAGACATCTCACAGCTGGAGTCTATGCCCTGCCAAGAACCACTGTTCTGACCAGATTGCCATCCATGATGCCTCATATCCAGGTCATAATCCTAGAAGCCTTGTTGCTTGTGAGCCCATCTAAGACGGTCCTGTGACTTTTTTCTCTTCTCTCGCACAGGTGCATTGATAATTTAAGATCTAACGGACTCCCCATCAATTCTTTTACAACTTTTACAGATGGAAACCCCCATATTATTTTCACAATTTAATGCCACACAATTTGCCATTTTTAAGCTAATCACTCATTTATATATTTAGACCATCAGTTGTCGCATAAGTTGAGCAGCTTAGAACTGTCCAAATCCTCATGTAGAAACTCAGCAGCTCAGAAGGATGAATAAGAAAAGACAGGGGGTTGTGGAGGCAGGTTTAGAAACTTTTATCACTCTCTGCCTGATATTTCTACTGTTGAAGTTAGACAGCAACTTTGATTATGCAAACTCCAGGCAGCAGCTGTCAGGCCTGGACATCTGGCAGAGTATGCTTTGGCACTGAGTCACCTTCTCCACCCACTGTCCAGCCCAGAATGTCCTGAAGGCCAAGTACCACAAATGCCTGAGTGCCATGTGTCAGGCTTGCTGCAAACTGTCACCCTAGCAATGGGAGGGCACCACACTGTGCTGTGGGAATTGTTCCAGAGGTCCTCACGGGACCTGATATGCACAAAGAAGTGGGTAGCTGTGATGGTTGACATCACTGCAGAGTTATTTTATATCCAAAAGGCAGTGACCCTATTCACCTGCCCTGCCATAAATGACACAAAAAGAACAGAGATCTTTAATGGAAATTTTCCAACCTAGGTGTTTTCATGATTTCGGCAAAGTTATAAGCATGCTCATTTTTCACAGGAGAGGAAAACTCTTCCAAATCCGTCCAAGGTTGTCTCACAAGCTTTCTAGTGGGGGAATATTTCAGGAGAGTTTCAGGATGGTTGTCTAAATCTGTCAAGCTGAAATGGTGCCACTCTGAGACCACTGCTTTTGCTTTTATGGGAAACAGTGGGGAAACATTCAAGGTAATAAAATTCAAATAGACTTCCTTAGAGACCATTAGGAAGTGAGCTTCCAGAGAAGCTTGTTTCATCCCATCCAGGCATGGGAATTTAAAGAGAAAGCAAGGCATGGAATTAAGAAGGTGGGCAGAGCTGTTGTGGCTGATTAGAGAGAAATGACTTCCAAGGTCATCTTCTTATAGTCTGCTCTCCTAGATGAGGATCTCCCAAACCAGGGCCTGCATTAGAATGCTAGCAGAGGACAGGCCTGTATTCAACGTGTCTCAACAGTCACAACTCATTCATTTTAATATTACCTTCTTTGGAAAGTCAGAGAACATTAAGAGAGAATAAAATATTTTTGCCTTGTCTTTCTTTCTGAATAAATTATGTGAAATAGCCAACAGGAAGGAAAGAGGAAAGGGAATAAGGGAAGAAAGAAGAAAAAGAAATAT
This sequence comes from Ctenomys sociabilis, assembly GCA_004027165.1. NCBI lineage: Eukaryota > Metazoa > Chordata > Mammalia > Rodentia > Ctenomyidae > Ctenomys > Ctenomys sociabilis. The sequence continues at coordinate 237,395 of PVKA01000086.1, forward strand.
AAAAAGGGAGATAGAAAAAAAGGAAGGAAAAAGGAGAAAAGAAAGAAAGATGGAAAGAGGAAGAAGAGATAAAGAAACGAAGAAAGTAAAAAGAAGAAACAAAGACAGAAAGAAAAGAAACTTTATAATTGTTTAAAAAAAAATCAAAACCCATTACACCTTAAAGTTTGGTCTAAACATTTCCAGGTTCACTTAATTCTTTTTCTCTTTTGGTACATATGCTAACATCTAGAAATAAAACTTAGCATTTGTAGAAAGCAAATAAAAAGAGGGAGAGAGAGAGAGCTATTTGATATTAAACCCTGAGATTTTTCACCGAGTGCTACTTCTTTTGCCCATTTTATTTATTTATCTCCTTTGAGGTAGTCTCCCAGACTACCGGAGCAATGATTTTCGTTAGATGGCCCTGAGTGTTGATGTCAGCTAAACCTCCCTGCTCCGGGAGCTGCTCAGAGGGCTTTGTGTTCCTTCCCTGCCAAGGAACCCTGCAGCTAGGCTTACCCTCCAGCGTCTGGCTTCTGCTTCTTCCCTTTACGTGACATTGTGCTGCCCAGGGACTCTGCTGGGCAAAAGTCAGAACAGTATTTTGAGACTAAGGATTAGTACCTGAAACTGCGAGAGAGGAACTGGAAGCAGCTGATTCAACTCAGCGGCTAAAGGAATCTCCGCTCAGCGGAAGGAGCGAAGCAGAAGCTACAAGCTCCTTCTGCTCCTCCTTTACTTCACGTGAATGCGGATAGATCGCCTGCTCCTTTCCCTCTGGCTTGCTTTATTTCCGTAAACCACCCATCCTGAGACATGGAGAAGCAGAAGGTTGAAGTTGATAAACTTCTCTCGTGTTTTCCTGGTTCTTCCACAGAGGCTGTAATTTTCTGTTTTCCTACAGCTTGCTTTTTAAATTTTTTTTTCTCAGTCTACCTTCTAAGACAATTATTTTATAATGTAGAACACAGATTTCTCTGCAGTAAATATGTGTCTTATGAGTAAATGAGCAAAACAGTTAGTAGGGACTCAAGAAACCTGGAGAAATCATAAATAATATATATGCAATTTAATATGAGTTAGAGCATATATATATATATATATATATATATATATATATATCCTTTACATGTCCTTAGTGATGCACTTAATACTATTTTTCTCCCTATTTTAAAGCAGAGGTTTAAAGCATCAGAGGCCATGGGGTTTTACACATTAATTCTTTACTGTCATGCACTGAATGTATACATGGGATTAACATACACAGTGAATATTTAAACTAAAAATTGATTACTGCAGAACACCTGTTACTCTTAGTCTACTCTCAAAACACTCCTCTCTTCGAACATATCTGTCCTGTTCTTCATGCCACTTTCGGAAGCAGGTCTGGAAGTCCTCTTTCTTCACTGTCTTTGAGGCATAACCAGTGAATTCTGCCACTTGGCGGCATCCGATAGACAGAACTGTGAAGCATCCCAGTGTGTCCTCTTCCCCATTTGCTGGTTCTGATGTTGTGATTTCTGGCTCTGCCCCAAAGTCAAGATGACCACGAAAGTTAGTCTTGAGCTGACTCAGGACATGGAGCCGGCCATGGCAAGTGTGTCTAACAACACTCACAAATGAGAAAGAGGAGTTCCAAAGCTGTTTCAGCCATAGGTTATGTCTGAAGCCACAGAATGTGTTTTGAGCATGATGAATGGAATGGACCATTTACTGTAATAAGACATAAAATTCAAAGCATTCATCATAGATTTTGATCATACCTCTTTAACTAATATACGTTTGATGGATTTTGTTTTCTTTTCCATTTTGGTCTTACCATATTTCATTAAAGCAAAAATGATACACTTCTCCCTTGAGTTCTTATGCCTTCGATGGCAGACAACCTACTTGCCCAACAGAGCTTTCAAAAATTACACCTATGTCCATTAGAGGCCTGGAGTTTGTTTTAGATAAGTTGTTCGGCAGAAGAAAGTACTGATGTTTGTAGAAGGGTTAACTTCCTGGCTCAGATTTCCTAAATATTTGTCTAGACATTTCTTGAAAGACAAACCCTAACTCAATTGCTTGTAAACTCAACCCAATTTTAAATTTTGAAACTAATCCAGCCATCAGAAATCTTTTACTCAGTGAGCATCCTTCCCCCAACATCCTATAACTGTGGAGTTCTGTTTGCATTGTAAACAGAGTGAGTGTTTGGTATAGAGTGTGAATGCACCAACAGAAACTGCTTGCGGAGTTTGACCAACCTCCTGTTTTACAACGTGCTGACAGCTCCATAGTGGCAGGTCTCAGTGCACTGGACCTGTCGCTTTTGCTTTAAGTGGTATATCAGGAAATCAACTCAGTCTAAATGCTACATTTGTGTTTGGTACCACGGCCCAGAGGTCTTGAGAGCAAATACATATTTGACGCCTAGTTATCTTTGTCAGGAGGGTGGAGTGGAAGCCAAGGTGATACTGAGTGGAAGGAAGGCCACTGAGGACAGGGGGCAGGAACTGGACATTCTTGCCTCATTCTATTTTCATCTGTCTCTTCTTTGCCAGAAGCTTAAGTTTCTTCCACCTCTCTGTCAGCACTTCCCAAGCTTCGCTGACTTGTGGCGGGGCAATACCCACGGTGCTGTAGCTGGACTGGAGTGGAGGTCAGCAGAGAGGGCAGTGACATGCACTTTTCTGTGTCCACTGGGTCCAGTCTAAAGTGCTTTCTTTATGGCTTCTTAAAATTTCTTGAATTGTTGAGTGATGTCTGAGAGCAAGCAATCTGGGTATTTTCAGAGTGTAGGCTGTTACATTGTCAAGTGTGAGAGAGAAGACGCAAAAAGGTTATGGAGATAAAAGAAGGATAAAGGAATCCTAAAAATAAACCAGTAGTAATAACCTAGATGAGTCTCAGGGCAAAAGCTAATACTACAGGGAGAAACACTTTCTTGACCTCTTACTTAGATTCTACATCTTTGAAATTTCCAATCTCTGTTATGACTTTATCTATTATGTCAGCCCACTACTAAAAGAAGATCTGTTGTATGAGAAACTTTAGGAATCTCCCCTTCCAAATGAGTAAAATACTTTGCTTTTTAAAAGTGAAAGAAAATAATTATTCTCATATTCTAAAATCCAGTGATAAACATAATTACACAGTTTGTTTTAGCCTGGCATGATAGCACACATTTGTAATACCAGGGGCCGGGAGGCTGAGGCAGGAAGACCACTGCAAGTTGAGGGTAGCCTTCACTCCATAGTGAGCTCAAGGTCTGAACAACACAGCAAGGCCCTGTCTCAAAATAAAGAAACAAATGAACAAACAGCAAATGTATTATTCCAAAGCACTTTGATTCCAAGTGTAAACACATACTCAGTGCCTATGCAGCATGCATGCAGCTATCGTTACTGTCTTTTTTCCCTCTGCCTTACTGGTTTACTGCTTAGTTTAAACATTGAGCTCTGAACATGTGGGAAGCACTGTGCTGAACATAGACTGGAGCTCACTGAGATGTCAATGTTGGAATCACCACTAGAAGCAACCAAGGTCCCCAGCCAGCTAATGGGCAGATCCTGACTTCTCTGTCTACATTTTTAACAACCACGTAATTGTCTTTCCCGGCTAAAAAGGCTAAAAAGCAACAATAAAACACACTCCATTAGTGTATTTTGTTGTACAGAGTTGAACAAAAGTAATGTCTTAAAGAATTTTAAAAAATACTTTCCTTTAATTTGAAGTCAGAGATAGAGCTCAGAGTAGCACAAGTGCCTGCTGGGCAAACATAGAGTCCTGAGTTTCACTTCCAGTGCACACACACACACACACACACACACACACACACACACACACCCCAGAATAAAACAGTTTTCCAACTTTCTTTCAGTTTGGTTATAGCAAACCATCTTTTCACAATGATGGCTTTACAGAGTCTTGCTATGCACCTTGGGCTCATAGTGGTCCTCCTGCCTCAGTCTCCCCAGTGCTGGCATTACAGGTGTGCGCCACCATTCCTAGTTTGGTGGTCAGCACAGCATGCCTGGGGTTCCAGAGCCAGCACAGCATGTATTACCAGGGACTGAACCCGGGTCCTTGCACTTTCTACGCAGGCACTTAGACCACTGAGCTATCTCCCTACCCTGATGAAAGAATACAAAATGCAAAGCACAACAAAATAAAGTGACTTCTGAGAGGAAAGTAAGCAGCATCAAGTGCAGATGACTTACAATCTCTGAACAAAAGCAAGCTTAAAATTAAATTGAGTGGAACAAAAACAACAGCAATTAGTTCTTTCAGAACGCTGATGGCTTTCACATACAGATGACTTATGGTGACCTGTCGTATCTTTTATGAGTTACCCAAGAACCATTAGTAGCTGCATCCTCTCCATTTTTCGTCGAATTTGTTTTTGTCATTAAAAAGCAATTCACTCTAATGATTGGCTCATTACCTTTTATTTCTTCTAGAACATGTCATGATTTTCATCCTTTCAATAAAAATAGAAAGGCTTTATGTGAAAGCACTGGCATTTATGGTTCTGCTAACTTGTACTTAATTAGTTCACACAATAGCTTAAAGTTTTAATTTCCAAAAATTAATTTGATTTTGGGTTTCAGCAAAGTACTACATATAGAGAATGCACAGTGATATTACTGACTGCATTTTGAGAAGGTTGACTTTGAAAATGTCCCTTCAAAGTCTTGTGTGTTCAAAGGAAGGCCTTTTTGATAGTGCTTAAATTACAGGGAAGGGATCACCAATCTGTTAAGAGTTTATGCCTTAAAGATCCAAAGAACTGGTGTGAGGACAAAGGGTGTTAGGAGGAGAAAATTTTACTGAGAGAAACCTCCTTAGAAACTATAGGCCTCTCAAAGGGGGGTTATCTTCAAACTCCGAGAGATTCTCCTGAGTCAGCCTCCCAAGCACTGGGCTTATAGGCCTGTGCCACAATGCCCAGGTGTCTATGTGGTTTTTATCCAACAAGATCGCATCAAAGTTAACATGGGCCAAACTCTAATCCAGCTGTAGAATTATAAATACCGTCACTCAGCTAATGTTGATCTAATAGGAAAACAAGGTATTCAGCACCAGTAGACAGCATGGAGAAGAAAGGCATTTGCAGAAGGGGTAGGAGTGAGGATCATCAGGTTGTAATCATCTGTTTATGTGTTTTTAAGTCATTTCTGCAGGTTTGTGATACAGTCTACCTGAGCGGGCCACATAGAGCCACTTATGGCACAGCTGTGGACTGTCCTTTATCTCTGGCAGGGAACTATGCCTAGCCATCCTGTCTCAGTCTTGAGCCCTATTTTCCCAGCTCAGCCCTAGACCTAGCTTGCTTCATCTCTGTTTTCATTCTCCCTTGGGCCTGGTGCCTTTCCAGCTGTCTCCCATTCTCTATCCAACTCAGCTATCTGCAGTAATTGCAGGATGATTGTTTCATGAGGGTGCTAATGCTGTCATTGACTTGTGGATAAGCCCAAGAGAGGGAGGCGCGTCCTCACTTGGGGCAGCCGCTCACAGGGCACCAACCGAGGACTAGGTTGTCCTTTGCTCCTTCCTCTCTGGCTCTGCTTTGCTCTCCACGTCCTCACTGGCGTGACATGAGCAGCATTCCCCAGTCCTCACCTTCCACCAGGACGTTTTAGCCTCAGCACGTGTCTAAGAGCAATGGAGCCAGCTTTCGGAGACTGAACCTTGGAAATCACTGTTCGAAACCTACCTTTTATTCCTTAAGTTCTGCGTATCGGACGTTCTGTCAGGGCAACCAAAAGCTTATGCACATATCCCAGGGAACTTCAGCGAACGAGGAGATGCAACTTCTCAGTTCTCAGCACCAAGATTACTTACTACTTCTTTCATTTTTTTTTCCCATTTGTGTACAACCTCACATCTTTTTCAGTTGTCCAGTTTACTCTCAGCTATCCTCTCATATATATATATATATATATATATATATATATATATATATATATATAATTATGGAAGCAAAGGAAGGGGCTTCAGTGTCATAAAAGAGAAGCAGCTTGTTAACCTGCTGAATATCCACCAGCTGGTTCCCTCTGCAGACACAGCTGCAGGTACAGCAGCTCCCACAGCTGCAAAGATGCCAGGCATTCTTTTCCTTTCAGATGCATCTTCTTTTGCAGCCAGCTGGAGATTTTGGCCTCAATATGTTAACAATTTTTGGATGAATCACCACTGTGGTCATTATATGCCTTTTTTTGCTGACTAAATATCCATCTATTTCTTTCAGTTTTCATTTTAAATATAGTTTATTTTACAGAAGCCAGTATGCATAAGCATAAAATAACACATTAATGAAATATTGTCCAGGGGTGGCGAGACAGCTCAGTGGACTAAAGGGCCCATTTAGGTAAGCTTACGCAAGCGCAAGCGCAGTGCCTGTGGTGTGATCCTCGGGACCACGTGCTGTACCAGCTCCACCCTCAGGGCAGGCTGCACTGGCCAGAGTCCAGGCACAGTGGCATACACTTGTAAGCCCAGCACTGGGGAGGCTGGAAACAAGAGGATCACCATGAATCTGAGCTGCATAGTGAGACCTTGTACCAAACACATTTAAAAAAAGATAAAAGAAAAGAAATATTTTCCAGGCAGCAAAAATGAAATGCTTATCCGATGGGTATAGGCTGGACTTTACAAAATCACTAACTCTGAATTCTCAAGTTTTCCTGCCTAGATGGGATCATCCCATTTGCCACTGGTTACTTTTGTGTCCTAGTCCCAGCTACTGACATCTCTCTAAGCCTCAATGGACTCGTTTAACAGTGAGGTTTGCTGTTCAAGATGATATGCAACTCATAAATAAAGCCCTAAGTATCGTGTGTGGATTTAGTAATCATTCAATAAGCATTACTTCATGGGTTTTTTTGTGGCTATGACTGTTCATATTGCTGAAGAGGTCTCTGGCAGGACAGTAAAACGTAATCCTGCCCACCCTTGTTGGGTGGCAGAGACTCAAATAATTGCTGTAGTTGGCAATCAGAATTCCCTTTGACAGCTCAAAGTTTTCATCTTGTATGTGTAACACACAAGAAGTACTTCTAATCCAGATTAAATTCTAATTCTTTCCCTACACAAGCCTCCTGTATCAGTCAAAGACCCTGCTTGAAATTCTTGAACTTGAACTTGGGGGCAAATGCTAGCTCCCTAAACTTCTCTTGGGGGCAAATGCTAGCTCCTTGAAACCTGGTTCCATTTTTACATTCCTTTATCTTTAGCAGCCACTTCAAAGTTCATTTCAGTGAAGGTTTTCCTGAAAAGTATACCTCTGTCTGTGCCTTCCCTCCCCCAGAAATATGAATAATTTTTGCCACACATTTTGGTGATGTTTTGATACTTTAAGCTTCTTTAAAAAACTCCGCAAATTTAGAGACTTACCACACATGTATTTTGTGGTTTTACACACCAAAATCTAACCCAAAGTCAGACATCAAAATCCTAACCCACTCAGGTAACATAGAAGGGTCACAACACTGTTCCATTAGTAGTGAGAACCTTTTGTTTCACTCAGGTATGGGCAGGATTTACTTCCACACAACTGCAGGACTAGAGTCAGATTCCATTCTGGCCATTGTCTGGGGGCTCCCTTTGGCTCTCCAAGGGCTATCTATCTGTGTCTTTGGGCATGACCTTCACATCTCAGAATACCAGTGAGGCATAGAGACTTTCTCAGGCTGCTGTTTAACACTCTGGCTTCCTTTCCCATAAGAATTTGTGCTGTTAGATGGGGCCTACCAAGGTAACTCACAATAATCTCCCTGTATTGAAGGGTGTCACCTTAGTCACACTTGGAACTCCCTTTTTTTTTTTTTTTTTTGTCTTTTTGAGACAGGGTCTCACTGTGCAGTTCAGGCTGGCCTTAAGCTCACTTTGTAGCTCAGGCTGGTCTCGAACTCACAACAATCCTCCAGCCTCAGCCTCCCGAGTGCTGGGATTACAGGCCTGTGCCACCACGCCCAGCTGGAACTCCCTTTTTATCGTAATAAGGCTTAGGCATTTGGATGAGCCACTGTTTCACTCTTACCCAGGAGTGAAATAAAGGTAGTTTTGTAAAGTCCATTCAGGACTTATTTGTATATAGTCACATATAAATGATATCTGTTTATTGAATGTGCTGTATCTCATATCCCCGTAAATTTCTGCATGTTAGAGAGTGACAAGGAAATTGGTAGTTCTTCTTCAGCAACTTTAGCCTGATGCAAGGAAGGGCTTTTCTGAAGCAAAATGCTGGAGAAAATGTTCAGGCCCATCTCTGAGTTAGTAGCTCTAGGGAGTCTAAGACTATTGAATTTTCTATCCTAAGTAGTCCAATTTAGTAAGGCTTTATTTTTTGTTAGATGAATAATTTAAGTCAATTAATTAATTTCTGATAAAGGTGCTTCCTCCAACATGTATTATGAACTTGGCTCTATCTGGATTGATTTCAGCTATAGGTGTGATAATGAGGCTAAACATTAAAGTTGAGTTGATAGGCTTAGGAGAAATAGATATCCTAACAGTATTTATCAAACTTTGCACTGCAACACAGGCAAGGGAGACCAGTTGTTTTCACCATTATAGACTCCTCCAAGAAGACAAGCCCGAATACTGCTTTTCTGTTTACATAATAAATTAAGAGTGGATCAATTGTATCCTCTCAGCTTAAGTGATCTGACATTTCAGACCCTGTGTTCTGGTTAGTTTCTCTGATGCTTATCTACAACCTCTTTTTTCTCTATTTGTGAACTTTTAATTGTTCTTTCTTTGTACTATGCTAGCAGTACATCGTGTTGACACCTCATGTGTGGGTCAGCACCTAGACAAAGCACATTCTGATTTCTTGCATCCTTTTTTACCTCTTTTTTCCCACCTCCATTTCTTGATTCCCCTCCCATTTCTCTATCCCTCTAGTAGCTTACTAGAGCTTACTGGGTTTTTTTCTGTTTGTTTTATCTTTTATTTGTAATTTGGGCTCCTTGTGTAAAAGAAACTGTGCCATATTTAAGCTTGTATATCTGATTTACGCCATTTGATGTTAGGGGCACAAGGTGCACCCACTTTCCCAGAAATCACTCAAGTTTATCTTTCTCTATGACAGTTACTCCTTTGTATGTAAATGGTATGTTTTCTTTATCCGTTCATCCATAAATGGACATGTAGGTTGTTGTTGAGACTTAGCTAAACATTTCCTAAAAGGAGATGTGTTTTAATAAATGTGGTGTGGATGATTCATTGTCAAAGGATGTCTTTTACCCTGATGGGAAGTTACCTAGAAGGGGAATAGCTGAGTCAGGTGGACTTTCTAGTTTTAGCTTTTTGAGGAATCTGCTTACTGACTTACCAAGCGATTGTTCTACTTTACATTCTCGTCAGTGTTCTACAATGGTTCCTTTTTCCCAATAAGCTTGCCAGCATTTGTTATTATATAACTTCTTCCTTTTCATGTATGTCATTTTTTAATTTTATCATATATTGTGCAATACATAATGCTTATATTCCATGTGAAAGTTGGAGGGTAAAAAAGGAACTGCGATAGATTATTTAATTTCTTGGTGAAATCCAATCTTTTTGTGATACAAGGAATCTCAGTGTTTTTTTTTTTTTTTTTTTTGTTTGTTTGTTCTTTTGTGGAACCAGGGTCTCAGTGTTGTTTTAATTTGCATTTTTCCAGTTTTCTGCCATGTTAAAGATTGTTTTCATGTATTTATTGGCCATTTATACTTCTGGCCATACTTGACTCCTGAAGTGTCTATTCATTTCACTGCCTATTGCTGGATAGGGTCTTTCATTTTTGTAGGTTCTATTCTGTAACTTTAAGTATATAAATCAAAGCAATAGCTAGTCCTATATTTGTATCACTTCCCCTTTTTGCTAGAATTTTATTTCTTCTCATGAAGCAGGATTCTAATTGTCTGGTGAAATCATACTCCATTACTTGCATCAGGAAAACCTTCCTTGTTTCTCTTATCTATAAAGAATATGAAGCATATTCCTCACATTGGATGCTCCCGGAAGGTAGTACTGCATTCAACTCAATAAATACCAAATATGTCTGTGTACTGGTTGCCAATTAGAATTACCCTTGAACAATTGAATCAAGAAGATCATGTTTTAGGGATTTTTTTGACAGAATGTAATCTGAATCAAGTGTTCCTTCTTCTCCAGAATTGTTAATCTTCTCAGGTTTTATTAGTTTGCTTGCACAAATCCACAAGATTCCAGAATCTGGTGGCTAGCTCTACATTTAGACAACTCTTTCTTCTATTGAAGACTTTTACATTTTTCCTAAATTGTACAAAGTGACATTAGACCTATCCAAGGTTGCAATAAATTGGGAACATGTAGCTCAAAGCTTATAAAAACATTCTCAATGTGCAGTTGTCCTTATCTCTAACTATGTGTAGTATTCTGAGCCCCACATTCTATACAACAAAAAATGGACCCAGCTATTGGGAAATGACATTATAGCTCCCTGCACAATGTTATAAGCCAGCGTTTATTCCAGTTTAAATAGTAAAACGAATGCAAGTTTAGGGGCTTGAACTTATTATTCAGGCCTCCTTCATTTTTTGCATCTTCCAAATTATATAAAAAAAATAAACCCACTATTTGCCTTTTCAACAAAATTTTACATTTCCTCATCAACTATTAGTAAACATTGCATAAACACTGGTTGATGGGATAGGGTGAAAGGTCATCAAATCAAAATGCATTTATTCACATATTAGTCTCTGAGGAACATTTTGTCCTCAGGCAAATCCTCAATACAATAAAATCACTTAGGAAAAAAACCAACTACCACTCATCTGCACTTGGCAACTGATCAAGGATCTCAATATTATATTCACCCAGGCTCCAAAAAAAGAAAAATGATCTCCGAATGGCCTGTTGTCTCGGCAGGCAGTGAAAAGCAATCGCATTTCTACATATTGAGTAGCAGTTGGTACTTTATAAATGGTTAATGCTGGTGCGATTCCAAGAGGCATTAGAAATATTAGTCAGTAGCAGTGTTACAGTTGAGCAATTCTGCACATAGACAGGAGCTGGGGAGGATCCGTAGGGTAGTTATTATGTAGCCAGGCACTGGAGAATATGTTTCTGGAAAAACATGAGATGATGAACAAGGAAGTTATGGAACAAATGATCCCAAAACAGTTAGAAAGGATAGTATGCATTTGGAAAAAAACAGATGCATTGTGTGTGAAATATATTTCTAGCAATACATTCATCTATAGAAAGTAGCTTATATATATATTAAAACATGGTAAACATGAGTCTAGTAGATACTTTAAAATGTTTTTCTTCCAATCACTCTTTTTATATATATATTTGATGGATGTTTATAATCAAGACTCTCTTTTTCTTTACCCTCCGTTGAATTATTCTTCCTCTAAGTCCCCAAATACAGAGGCACACAAGGTACTAACCTTTCCCCACCATTGGTTTGGCTGACTTGGAAGCGCTGCTGCTCTGTGTCCAGCATACCAATTCCCAGTTGGCTTCAAATCATTTTGCCTGGGACCCGGCCTTGCTCTATGGCATTTGGTTTTCCATAGTCAACTGCTTGCTTACCTTCTGCACACTTAATTTCTGTCCTTGTCTTTCTTTCTTGTGCAGTATTCTATTCTAGATTTCTACCATTTTATGTTTTTCCAGGAACTCAGACTCAAAATATTCCACTATTCTTCCTCCCTCCCTCCCTTACTCCCTCCCTCTCTCCATCTCTCCCTCCTTCTCTTTCTCCCTTCCTTCCTTGCTTCCTACACCATGACTGGAAGGCAACTGATCTTCAAATAGGCAACACCTCCAAACAGTGGCCTAAAGGTAGAGTGAGGTTTTCTTGAACTCAGCGTGCTTCCCTTTCTCATTCCAGATGAGATATGTGAATTATTTCTCTAGCTATCAAAGAGTGCCTTGTCAATATACCGATTAATTCTCTGTTTGGATGCACAGTTTAAATAATATTTTCTTGGCAGATAATGTGGATAGTGAGATTTTACTCCTAAAAATGTAATCATTTTTGTTCCATGTCTCTCTGACCAGTCCTGAGAGCACACAGCTGTAGAATATACCCAATGGTTTTAATTGGTGTGTTTAGAATATATAATAATTACATTTGTTTTAATATATATATATATATATATATATATATATATATATATATATATATATGTTGCTTTTAATCATCTGCCTTTTATTTTACCATACACTTACCTTGAAAACACACTATAAACTGAAGAATATTTCTGAACCTAGAAAACTCAAAATTTAATTATTGAATTCATTGTTAATCTCTTTGTGACCAAATTCCTAATTGCCCAAGTAGACCAAAAAGGAAGAATAATATTCAGATTTTGTACGACTTCTAGACAGATATTAGCAATAGGAAATATATGAAAAAACTAAATATTTACTCTGCTTTCCAACTTTGTAAGCTAAAAACCTTACTGTTGTTTACTGTTGAAGGATCTTTAATAAGTTATGATACTGACCTCTGCAGCTCCTATGTCACTTTTGAATGGAATTATTAGAGTACATAAGAGGAAATGTTTCTGTATGTAGATTGTTCAGCGCTGTTTCTGCCATATAAGCATAATGATATAAAGCCTAAATGACACTATTATCAATGTCACTTTCATCCTTACTATATTTACCAAAACACATATGGTCTATAATAGTAGCTTCTTAATTCCCTGTTCTTTAGCCTGTAGAATTATAATATCCACTCTTTGCTTTCTCTTGTTTTTCAAGTATATTACAATGTTTTGAAAGTGTCCCACAGAGAAACTCCAGTCTATAGGAGTGCAGGGCTGAGGGATGGGCAGAAGGGAATTAAGAGCCTGCTCAAAGTGTGCATGATTAGGGCTGACTTCGAAAATATTCGAGGTATTACATACAATATCAAGCTGCAACAGCTACCGGGGATGGTATTTGAGAAAATATGTATTGGTAAATGACTAGAATGTTCTTTCTCTTTCCAATTAGGGAATCTTATTAAGTGAAGTGGGGAACTCTTGAGAGTGTAACAAGATTTGGCAAATCAGTGCTTTTCTGGAGTACATAATTGTGCTTTTTGGAGCTGACCCACAGATGCTCAATTATTTAGAGGGACTCTTGGGCACTGAGCCCATCAGATCTTGGATGGAGCTTCAGAAGTTGTCTATCTGAGCTGCTGAGAAGAGAGAATTTTCATTAGATTTTAAAATATATGGCATATAACACTCCAAAATATCTATATCTGCTGATCTAGCCAATACCTTCCTTCTGGAGAAATACTAAGACAGGAACACATTACTGTGCAGAATTTAAAGTACTTCCTAGTGTTTGAAATCTCTTTCAATTTACTTTTCCATAAAGGTTATTTCTATTTGCACTTTTAATAAAATACATTTTAGAGGACTCTATTTTAATGGCTTAAACTGTAGTAGTATAAAGAAGATAATCATTTATTGCTTCAAGTGGCCACTTTGGGTAGGCCACGAAAGCTTCTACACACAAGTGCATTTACACTTAGGACTGTCTTTAAAAGGTGCCAAGTGATTTGCCAAGATCAATACATGACAATAAGTGACTGGCAATAAATGCAGAGCCAGAACTTCAATTCAAGAAATCTGATTTTAAACTTGCTGGGCTTCCTACTACTTGGTCTACCTAGGCCATAGATTTATATTACTCATATAAATTCAAATGTAAGATGGATCATAAATATATAATGGTGCATTATTTTTCATTTACTTGCCAAGCAATCATTTCATGAGTCACTTAGTGTCTATTAGTTTCTCTTTTTTGGTACCAAGAATCAAACTCAGGACCTTGTGCTTGCCAGGCAGTCACTTGTGCCACAGAGCTGTATCCCAGGCCCATTGTGTCTTCTAGTTTCTATAATCTCTGTTCCCAGATTAACTTGCTTTCTACTTCCTGCCACCTGTGTACTTCCTGTTCACTTGATTGCTTTCTTTCAGTAGGACAATAGTCTTCAAACCTTGGTTTCAAAAACGAAGGAAAAGGTCCAAACAAATAGCTCAGTGGATTAAAGCACCTGCAAGCAGGTGCAGGGTCCTGGGGTTTGATCCCCAGGCCTACCACGCCAAGGTGTGCTGAGACTGCAATTGAGACTGGGCATGGTGGTGCATGACCGTAATCCCAGCTCTTGGGAGACTGTAAACATACCGATCACTAGGAGTCCAATCTAGTAGTGAGACGCTGAACACCCTTCCCTAAAGGAAAAACTCCTGCAGGGCTTCATAAAGCGAAATGTTGGAGATTTTGCCCTGTGCAGCCAGCACCATAACCGGAAAAATTCCTCTTCATTACCAGTCACATTAATTACTACACTTAATCTCTGTCTCCACTGAGATTCCTGACCCAGTTACAATAATGCTACTACACATTGTGGTTCACTGTTCCCTGAACTTCAAGAATGCCAACATATGAACCCAGATTCTCCCAACTCTTCCTTTCTTACTTCCCAACTTCTTTATTTCTCTTTCAGCATCATAAAGTGAAAATAAGATACATCTAGACTGCATCTACTGAAAACAGAGTTCTACTCGGGCAAGATGGCATGCTACTAATCATGGTTGTTTTGTAATTGGCTTTGGAGGACTTCAGTCCCACAGCTGGTCCTCTCTTCCTCTGCCAGTTCACAAATTCTGCTTTTGTACTAGAAATGAGAAATGAGGCAAGTCAAGTTTATTTTTCCATAATTTTATTGAAGAACAACTAGCAATGAGACAATTTCAAATCAAATTAGTAGAACAGATTCAATAATCAATGCAATGTATATTGTTTTTGTAGTGGCTTTTTGTTGTAAAAGGTGCATACATGATATTCTATTTACAAACACTACTAGAGCAGATGCCTCTGATCAATAAATTAAGAGAATGTAGCAGTATATTTATCTTTTTTAAAAGATGAATTATAGTACAGTTTCAATGATTAATACTTTTTACATTGTTATCTTCCCAGGGGTTATCCATAGTACAAGAAGCTAACAGGTTATCCTGTCCCAACACTATTAGTGCAAATCTTTCTTCTCATAGAATTATGCAAAAGTACTGCATATTTATCCTAACTTTACTGTTTATACAAACACAAAATGGTTCTTTCTTTGTATCCCCCCTTTTTTTGTTTAGTCCTGTCAAAGATGAGTATTCTATTATCATTCCATAATAATTGGTACTTGAATTCAGTGAAAAAATCCAACACAGTTCAGCAGTCCACAATAATAGTGGGTTATCCAAAGAAGTTGTTGACTAGAGCCATTTACAGCTCAGCTTATTATTATAGTCTTATTATATATACCTCGTTTTTATACTTTTCTGCTAGATGGTAAAGACTGAGATAAAGCAAGACCCATATAACAAAAAATGTGATTTTTGTATCTGATGAGGTCAGTCAAGTCCCCTCAGAATTTATCCTGTAACCTCATATCTCACTGTGCACATCCTTTGTCAGTGTCAGCTATGTGGATAAGTCACGGCCATTGCTTGACCAGTTTTCTCTCTGTGAAAGCCTGTGAGAAAATTTTCTATCCATGTGACTCTCCTTAGGCACACTATAGATCATCGATCACATTCCTCTATGGCTCCATAATCTCCTTGATCAGAAAATTTGGGGTACAACAGAGATCCATGATGGTACAGTATAGGTTCTTCTATGTCCTGAGTCTTCACTAACCTTGAAAGGCTAGGGCCAAAATGTTGGCTGCCCTTGCTGCCCTTCCATCTCTTCAATTTTTGATCTGCAAACTTAGGTTGTTAACCATCCAGAAGAGAAGTTGATTATTAGCCTGAAATATATGCAGTTCAGTTTACCCTATCTGTCTAAATGTCAAACATCTTAGGCACAACATGGAACAGATATTTTCTATCAAGTATTAATGTATCAAATTTTAAATTCTTTCAGAATCTGAGGAAAAAATTAAAAAATGGGACTATACACATATTATTACATAGAAATTTAGAAATCTAACCATATACAGCCTTATAGCAGAATAGTAACACTTTTTTTCCTTGTGCTACATCACTAACCATCCATGAAATGCAAGTTAAAACAACACTGAGATACCATCTCACTCCAGAAAGAATGGCTATCATAAAGAAATCAACCAACAACAAATGTTGGAGAGGATGTGGGGAAAAGCAAATCAAGTTTTGGCATTTATGGATGAGTGATCTGAAAGGCAGGGTAAGGGAGAACACGTAGAATGCCAGACTGGCACTGAAATATCCGAAAGAGTGAGCTTGCAGGTCAGAGTTTGGAAGATATAGTAGAAAATTTCCAGAAAACTCCACAACATAAATGATTCTGTCCTTTATGGAAGCCTTTATGATGAATCCCTGAACTCAGAGACAGGATGCAAATACACTGATCAGCTTGAAAAGGTTTGTATTGCTTCACTTTCAAAGAAAATTTCTATCATTCTGAAGCTTGTTGATAATGTTCTCAAACCAATTTATCTAGGCCAAGCACAGTGCACACTCATGCGGGTTCTTGGAGATTATTAGAGCAACAGTTTTGATTGTTGAGAAAAGAAATTTAATATTTGATTAAGGAATGATCCAACACTATGGTAATGATATTCAGTTGCAGCATGCTTTTGTTATGAAGATAATATCTAGATCTTAATTTTCCACCCATTTAAGTTTAATATATTCAGCACATTTGAAATATTTATTGTTGCTGAGAATATCAACTCTGCCATATTTGAAAATATAACAGCAGTTGTGAAAAACTAAATTTAGGAGCAATTCTTCTCAAGAAAGACCACGGATCAATAATTTACTTTCTTCCTTTACATGTGATTAAATGATCTTGTGATTTGGAAATTGTTCTGGATGGGGGGGGCCCAGAAAAGAAAGTATCGACAAAATTATGGTGGTCTCCAATTAATCCTGTCACAGACGCATGCAAACGTAGTCATTTAAAACAATACAAATGTATGGTGCTTTTTGGAAATCAAAGTGATAAACAGATCTTTTGGGTCAATAGCAAGCTATGTGCATGCTACTATGTGTTATGTTCTGTCTAAAATCAGCTCCCTTGCTTTCCCCAACTCCTAAAGCTACCTACATTGCCTCATTTGTAGCCTCTTCCTTCATTTCCTAAGGACTTCTGCTCAACCTATTTGAAACTTCACTTTTTTGTATCTGACCTTCATGCCTGTCCATTAGAAGAACTCTCCAGATTCCACTGGGCCCCCCCCATCCAGAACAATTTCCACATCACAAGATCATTTAATCACATGTACAAAATCACTTTTGCTATGGAAGATAATATATATTCACAGAGTCCGAGCATTATGCTGTACCTTTGGCAGATATGTTTTACCCTACCGAATGGACATTTTATACAGTACACTGTTCTTTATTGTACAGAGTTTTGTAAGATTCACTGTCACACCTTCTACTGGGATCCACTGAAAACCAAGACACAAAAATTGGATCTGCAAGAAATCTTACTGAACATTGGTAGGTGATAGTGCTAGATTTACACTGACGCATTTTTTTTGTTCATTTTCATATATTAGGATATGTTGGCAGCTTGTTGTCATCACACAGAATGTCTTTTCTTATTGTGCTGTTGATAAATCTCTAAATGGCTGTGCCTTACAGTTATTCTTTTCTATGTTTGCATTATTATTTTGTCATTATGACACTTTTTTGTCATAGTGTTGTATTTCTGGATACAACATACAATGAGGAACTGTTTAACTGGCTTGTTGTTTTATGGTCTTCAGTCTGTGGTTGACTGGGCCAAACCCAGAAACATCATGAGGGAAGAACACGGTGGAAAAAATTGGCCCATTTTGTACTTTCCAGGAAGCAGAGAGAGAAGAATAAGGGAACATCCTTCCCAGTGGCACCCCAGTGACTACTCCCAACTGCATATCACCTCCTCCTAGCAGCCCCAGCTACAAATCCGTCCATGGCTTAAGCCATTGGGAAGTACATCGGCATGATTCAGTTGTATTCCACAATCCCCATCCTTGGCATACATTATGCTCTTGAACATTTTAGATCTAAACCACAGAAAAACTATACTGATTCCCTTGCTCTTCTACATAAAAAGCAGTTAAGTCTTTCAAACACTTCAGCAACCTTCTCCTCAAACATAACTGGGAAAATATACAACTGTGTGTGATCCCTCCAATTAAATCAAGATGCGAGACCAGAGGGATAGTTCAGTAGAATAGGTGCTTGCCTGGTAAGTGCATAGGGCCTGAGTTCAATCCCCAGTTCGGCCAAAATAATAATGATACTACTACTACTAATAATAATAACCACAATACAGAAAGATGCACTGTAATGTCCACAGCAATGTGGAAAATTTGCTTATTATTATGGAGTAAGGCTCACTAAAATATTTAATTTGTCAGTCTTTGTTCCTATTTTAGATTATCTAAGGTTAGGGTTTTTTTTTTTTTTTTATGTGTTTGGTCCAGGGTCTCACTAGGCAGCTCAGACTCCTAGTGATCCTCCTGCTTTCAGCCTTCCCAGAGCTGGGATTACATGCCCAGTCTCAGTGGCTGGTCCAGTGCCCCCAGGGGTGGGGATGGCGTGGCCCGTGAGATTGAACCCCAGTCTCTCTGCTTGCCTAATCAGGTGCTCAGTCCGCTGAGCTATCTCACTGGCTCTATCTTAGGTTCCTTTGTACTTTCAAACATTGCCTCAATATTTTTACTTGGATACATTGCTTTTATAAATTAAAAGCAGTGAGAATGGTTTTCAAATTCCTATTCACACTGAGTTTCTTAGAAAGTTTCACTTCTATCCTCCACATTCATATCAGAATTCTTTTTTAAATTTATTTATTTGATACAAGAGCTCACTGTGCAGTTCAGACTCAGAGCGATAGTTGTTTCTCAGCCTGGTTTTGGTGGCTGGCAGGGTGCACCCAGTTTCTAGGACCAGCATGGTATGCAGTACTGGGAGTCAAACCTGGGTGCTTGCACTTGCCAGGCAGGTGCTTAGACCACTGAGCTATTTCCCCAGCCCCAGAGTTTTAATATTATTAAATAACCATATATGTAACATTGAAATCTTAGAGCATTCTTCATAATATAACATTAATTTAAGAAAATTATACTGTAGAACACATGTCTTTAATTGACTAATCCCTGACTTTAAGGAAAGTTTAAAAAAAAATTAAAATGGAAATGATTCCAAGTACCAGTCTTGGGAAAAGACTGCAATTAGTCCACGGGTTTATTTGATGAAATCAATAACAAAAAGAAGCTATAGACATGTGATGTTGAAATTTAGTTTTTTAAACATATATTGAACAATCATTGTTATTCTTTACAATATGCCATCCTTTGCTACATTTCACTGAAACGTATCATGATGAGGTACTAGTGGTGATGGGATCAGTTTAATCTGTTATTGATTGAGTTATCCTATAGGGTCTTAACTGGCAACATAGGTGCCAGTGTGAATATGCACAGGTTCAAACCCTTATGGAGCTGGATAAGAGCATTGAAAAAAGTGTGTTTATGGGCTGACCGAATAGCTCAGCAGATTAAAGCATCTTCAGGCAGGTGCAGGGGCCAGGGTTTGATCCCCTGGCCTGCAGTGCTGGCCTTGCCCCCAGGGCACGCTGAATTGGTGTTTGAGACAGGGCGTGGTGGTGAGCACCTGTAATTCTAGGGCTTGGGAAACTGTAGACAGGCAGATCACTATGAGTAAGATCTAATAGTGAGACTCTGAACACCTTGTAGACCCTTCCCTAAAAAATAACACATAAATGAAAACTTACAACATGTAGTGTTTATGAGCTAGGGCGTAGCTATCTTACCTGTAAGAATCCACACCTGGTGTGTGTGTGTGTGTGTGTGTGTGTGTGTGTGTATTTCTAGGGGAGAAAATTTTACCTTTGACAGAAGGGAGGAAGCATGCTGAAAGTCAGTGCTTTGTCTTTGTCATTTTAATGCTGATTGAAGATTCTTGGCACAACCTGGTTTTGACTATTGTTTATGGAAATATTTTTGTATTTGTTCTAATTTTATATATATATTTATATTTTGCTCTTTAAAATCAAGGTCTTTAATCCATTAAAGATAATAACTTTTATTTACAATAAAGGTTTAGCTTATTAATGCAAATGCTGTTTATTACCTATATATATATATATATATATATATATATATTTTAATTTAAATTTAGGACAGAGTGTACAGGGTTCCACTGTGTAGATTGGACTCATAGTGATCCTCCTATTTAAGGCCTCCCAAGTGCTGGGATTATAGGCTAGTGCCACCATGTTCAGTCTCAATTTTCTCAGAGTACCCCTGGGGCAGGGACAGCATGGCAGGCCAAGGAATACAACTCACGGCCCTTGAGTCTGCCTGAGCAGGCACTTTTGTCTGCTGAACTATTTGGCTCTTATTTCCTATAATTATAAAACATTTCAGAATGAATCGTATAAAATTAATTGAGTGGAACTAATATTTATAATATATGAACATTATAATTATAATTTGCATTATTAATGAATATTATATTATATTGTCATTAATATGTGTGTATTCTAATTATGTATATTTTAACATATGTCATGTATATTATAATCAGTACTCATGGGAAAGAAATAACTAAGTTATGTCTTTGTTGCATAGTTGGTGGGAGAAATGTGCTCTGATCCAAGGAAAATACTCAGTTGTTTAAATTTGGCCCACCTTGGTTAAAGTGAGAAAGCAATGCTAATTTTCTGATAATTATATGCACCTCCCTACGTCTGGTCAGGGATTTCTGTAGAAGGTACTTCCTGCTTACATATTTCTTGGGGGTCAGTTATAGTAGTCCTTCCCCAGCAGAACAGCCATGCTGATCTGAAATTCTCCACGATCACCTTCCCTTTAAAAATAACTTCATTCATGTGCCCAAAACAAGCAAATCCAGAGTCTGGCATCAGCCAAGCCCCTCTGCGTCCGGTGGCTAGTGCTGGCCTACAGTAGGGTACAGGTGATACCTTTGCAGGGCCCAGATCTTGTAAATGGGAGTGCAGGAGGGACACAGATTGTGCTAGGCTAGCAGAAAGCAAGTTGTTTTTAGCAATGGTCGTGTTGGTGACATACTCCTGGGAGGAAAACAGGAGATGAATCTCTACAGTTTCATGTAGAGTTTGAATGTAACTCAAGTCACTGATGCTGCTGCAACAGCCTACATTGGTGGAAAATCAGGAGAACAATTTCCAAGTGTTTGCAATTTACAACAGAGGCTGCCACTTTTCTTACGAGTCAACCCATGAATGGCTTTGTCGGGAACAGAAGCACAGATAAGTACCGGTGTGTTTTTCCCCAGGTGTGAGAGAATGGGTCAGGTGGGGAGGGGAATTAACCTTTCATAGCAGTTGGGTAAAATATTTTTGAAAATCAAATGATTCTATAGTGCAAGGGGATTAAGTTAAACTTGTTCATCAATTCTTAACATTATGACTGGAAGGAAACATGTAGTAAAAACAAAAAAAATACCTTCTTGTATGAAATATAATTAGGCATATGACAGCCAGGTCTTGTGCAGTAGTTCCTTCTGCTTGTCAGTAATTTCCTAGCTGTGTGGTTACCCAGGACTGTCGCTGCCTTGTCTCCCAAGTGCTGCTTACGTAGTCATTGCTAGTCATTTAGAATTTGAACAAATTCGCTGATCCGATCATTATTGCCACTATTTGTATGAGAACTGAGGGGAAAGAAATAAGACTCTGATAGTGATCTGTTACTCCAGCACAGAAAGACAGTGTGAGGGCAGCTGCCATGGCAGCTGCAAAACATTTACCTGAGAAATGTGTCCTTGCATTCCAAAAGGCATGTGCCTGGAGGTCAGCACCCGGAGGCGAGCCCAGGTCTCTTCTAGGAAGTTCATGCTTTCACCATTAACTGGGAAGGAATTTACAAAGAAAAGAAGGCAAGTCAGAAGAAAGGAAACAAAGGATTCTATTCTATGATTCTTCTCTTCATCTTTCTTGACCGAATTCCCCTTAAGCAAACTTCAAACAATGGACTAATTGCAGATTTTTTTTTTGGCTAGCTTGAAAAGATATTGAAATTTTGCATGTGATCCTTTTCAAAGTGCTAAAAGGACACTTCTGTAGCAACCATACCTTTACCCAGGCTCAGACTTAAATTGGGTTTCTGACATATGTCAAATGCTATGCTTCTTCTAGTGTGGGGCTAAAATTACAACCAACCATTGCTTACACTTGACTGCTTGGACTTCTCAGGGCATCAAAGGTCTTAGAGTCAGGGAAGTCAGACTGAAGCTGTCTACAAAATAGATGCATCACAAGGCAGGTCAGAGAGCCCGTATCACTGTCACCTATATCAGACCACAGCTCAGGCAATACAGGATCATTGCCAGATTTCCAGCAATGATGCGAAAAAGCTAGCTTGCATCTGTCCCCAGTCAAGCTTGACCTGTGCTCCAAGGGCAGAGAATTCACCTTCCTATTATTTTCATTCTTCAGCTCAGCCATTTGTACATATTTAGTCATTTGCGCATACAGAATACACATTGTCTAGCTGATCATTGTAACTATAAGAACTCAGTGCCTGACGCAGACTAACTATGTAATAAGTACTTCTTGGATGAATTAATGCTGTACCCTTCAGAGCTACATCCATGCAATATCCTAGAATAACCATAGGTTTTTGGATAACAGGCAATTTGAAACTCGTTTATTTTCTACATTGACATCAAAACATCTTAACCTTAAATCTTGGTTGCCTTTGGCTTCTACAACAAATTGCATGAACTCAATGGCTTAACATCATTTATTTACTTTGTATTTTAGGGAAGGGTTTACAGGGTATTCAGGTCTCAGGACTAGGTCAGACTTGTAGTGATCCACCTGTTTACAGCCTCCCAAGTGCCACCAGACCCAGTCTCAATCGCCATCTCAGCGTGCCCCAGGGAGGGGCCAGCATGGCATGCCCAGGGATTGAACTCCCGTCTCTTGTGCTGGAGGTCAAAAATCTAAAAATGGTCTCATGGGACTTGGAAAGAGTAATTCCTTTACTTTTCTCACCTCCCAGGAGGAAACCACATTATTTGACACTTTGGTTTTCCCCATCAGCAAAGCCAGCAGTGGCCACTCAATGTCATCATAACACTGACTCTTCAGTGTCCTCTGTCAGCACGTAAGGACCCTTACACTTCCATTACACTTGCCTGAATGATCCATGATAATATCCTCCCATTAAAATCTCTTAGTTAGCAACCTTAATGCCACCTGCAGGTTTAATTTGCTCTTGTTGTGTAAAGAGTTCTTGTTCTAGGGGCTGGGATAATTATCTCCGTGGGAGGGTGTTACCCTGCCTGTGACAACCGCTTTACCAAAGGCCCTCACTGGCATCAGTCCAGGCAGTGTTCAGATGTTTCGAGCTGCAAATGTTGCTCCTTTTATGCATAAGAAAAAAATAAAACCGAGTGAGATGTGATTTCTTGCTGTACAGTGTGGGCTATTGGCAGATAAAGATTCTGAGTTTCTTTCTGTCTCAATCGTCAGTTTCTGTGTGTTTGCTGTCAGAACATGAAGCCTATTGCAGAGGATGCTGTCATTTCTTTATTCTTTCTTTTCAGACACAAACACTAGTAGCCTTTCCAGTTTATGTATGATGAATGAATATAAATACCAACTCTTCACTTCTTTTAGTATTCTTTCTTTCATGTTTCACAACTTTAATAGAATATTCTAACTATTCTGTGCAAAATGAAAACACAACCCTGGGAAACACATATAAGACTATTTCTATTTTTTTAAATTTTATTTTAAATAAAAAATAAGAAGGAAAAACATTTAAAATGATACCGAATTCCAAAATAAGATAGCAGGAAATCAACAAAGGTTGTTGTATTGCATATTATTATCTTCAAAGCAGTTGTCTACTTTCAAATATGAAATAAGAATTTCTTTTAGGCAGACAAAGGTAAAATGAAGTCCATCATTGGTAAAGTGTCCTTTTTTCAATTTATCTTTAAATGATTAAAGTTAAACGTGCATGAATGTGTTTTACATGTATTTAAATATAAATTAAATA
Organism: Ctenomys sociabilis; assembly: GCA_004027165.1. Lineage (NCBI taxonomy): Eukaryota > Metazoa > Chordata > Mammalia > Rodentia > Ctenomyidae > Ctenomys > Ctenomys sociabilis. Next base: position 261,393 of record PVKA01000086.1, read on the forward strand.
TGCATGAGTGAATTTTGCATATATTTAAATATACAGATTGTGTTGAGCATGCAATTTTTAGTTTGGAGTGATAGTTTTATGTGTATACTGGGCTGCCTTAAAAAGGCTCCTATATCTTTCACTTCTTAATGCCAACATTAAGTTTGCTGCTTGTGTGAGCACAGTTACTCATAGTGAGAGCTGCTGTGAACGTCATTAGGATGTATCTCATTACGTGAGGCTCATATATGCAGGTATCAGAAGGCTAAACTTTAGAATAACATGTGATAGTTAAGAAGACATATGCCTGTGAATCTGTAAGTCATTGGGGGGGCCTCATAAAAAAAAAAAAAAAAAACCTTTTAAGAGTCTTACTGTCATCTCAGAAGCAATCCAAATGCTGCTCGTGAACTCTCCCAGTCGGTAAGTATGAAGAAATGCTCCGTCTTGCTCCTTCACCCACAGGCAAGTTCGCTTGCCAAGCTCAGTCTGCCCTGCATGGAAACAAGGCAGGACTGCAACTTCTCTCCTCCCACCCTGATCCACTAAGGTTTCTGTTTTAATTCCTTTATCAAATGCTTCCTTTCCCATGCTGCAGATACAGTGTTGAAAGCTTTGAACACCAACTTTGTTTTAGTATGTATTTCCTGTTCCTCTTGAGATTTTGGGCCACAGTGAGGTAAGGAAAGAAAAGGGAATCAGTGTTCCATTTGTTCTAAGTGGATTGAAACACAGATTTTATCTTTATTCCAATGATATTAAAATTCTTTCCATTTGTGTTTTCTTGAATAAAATTCCAAGAACTAATGTCTTCTTGTGCTGGAATATATACAAGTCCTCTTGGGGCAAAAGACCTAATTCAGTCTCTCTCTGGCAACCAGCGAACTATTTCCTGGTTACTGAATTTACAGATTATTGAAACTGCTGGGGCTTTGTTAAATAGAGCCCTTTATTAAATGTCCTCCTGATTAAAATAATGCTGCCATGTTTCATGGTGGATTTTTGTTTCTTTCAGGGAAACTTTGAAAAATTCTCTGTATTACACCAGTCATGTAGAGTTGGTTGGAAGTGAAAATTCTGCTGTTGCTTACATTGCAGATTGGAAGAGAATACACTCTGTTCTTTAAGCAGTGATACAGTTTCTTGAGATTGTTGTTTCAAGGACTGGGGAGATAGCTCATCTGCCTAATTACCTGCCTGGCAAATACAAGGACCTGAGTTCAATTCCTGGTTCTGAAAAAAAAAAAAAAGAAGGCAAGAAAAAAAGAATGTTGTTTCTTTTAGTGTGAATTTAAAGATTTCTAAAGTGTTGAGCAATCCTGAACTAAACACATTTGTCTTAAAGTGTTCTATATGGAAAGAAAAATCTATTTCCCATATCTTTTCTGGCTGAGTATTGATGATACAATCATTTTAAATTTTAGAAATATATTTTAAATCTGTTGTTGAATAAAAATAAATGTCAGTATCCTATATAAGTAACAGAATTCTATTTAAGGGAGGCAGGTGATGAAACTAAAAGCTGATTTCTTAATTTAAAAAAAAAATCATTATGTTCCCCCTGGTACATAAGTGCAGAAGCTATGCAGAATTAAACATAATGAACCGGCAGTCAGAGATAGTCTCCAGAGTTTCTTCATAAAAACTCTCAATAGATACCAGGCATTTTTACCATGGGTAGGTAGAATTCTCTTACATCTTGTAAGAGAAGAATGTAAGAATTCTTCTCTTACATCTGGAGAAGACAAAGGCAAAGAAATGATTAAATATGCATGGGCCAAATAATAACAACCACAGGATAATTATAAATACAATAAAAATGATTTTTACCAAGGAGACAGTAATGACTTCCATAAAGATGATAAAGATAGGTTCCAGGGACCTCAGCCCAAATGAGACACTATTCCAAGCCACAACAGGAAGATACCCTGTCCCGTGTTTGTGCCCACTTGCTATGTGACTCTCTTCCTCATTTGGTACTGGATTTAATCAATTTTACCAGAACAATGGTACTTATAATCTCATTAGATTACCATAGTATTGTCCCACCTCATGGCCATCTGAGTTAAGTTCCCATTTTATCCACCACCTTAAACCCACCTCACCACAAGGTCTTCCTCTATAAAAGTCCCTAGAAGAGACAGCTTCCTGAGGACCACCGACTCGGGGTCCACCTCTGTCCCTCTGTTGGACAGAAGCTTTCTTTCCCCCAATAAATATATTCTGCTCATCACAACAACAAAAACAAAAACATAATGAAGTCAGGGTTCTTCGACCCAACTGCTAATGGTGCTTCCTTTATATCTGAAACCTGGGCAATTCTACCTAACTACTTTCCAGTTTCTTCAAGGAAAATGGGCAAATAATATGACCAACTTCACCGTCAAACAGTTTGTATTAATTCTCTTCATTCATTTAATATTAATGGAGGTACTGGAAAGAAAATTTTAGTGGCAGAAGCTAACATTTGTTCAGTTATATCTAAACATAAGATCTAGCATGAATTCCAAGTATGCTAGTTTACTGAGCTCTGGTCCCAGGAAAGCTAGAATACCAAATCAACTTGCTACTAGCTGCAAAGAGCAGCATCACTTTTATCCAGAATTTGGTGTAAGTGTAAACGATTTCTTAGTCTTTCAAAAACCTATAAAAGGTTGGGAAGCGTAAGTGACATATGGCACACCGATTTAGTGTGTAATCACGCATAAGCTACTCAGAGAGTCTGAACTATAGAGAAGCTAACTCAACTGGCCAAATTGAGATTCCAGGTAAAGCTGAAAGTCATTTGAGTCTATCTATTTAAACATGTGCGAGTGCTCATCAGATACTGCAACTGCACGATTATGTTTTTGGTAGGTAATTCTAGCTCACTTTTATTAAGGTCCTGGGTAGGGTTTTATTCCCTTGCCCTCTTCACTCTAGGTATGGCTAGGGGCTTGCTTTGGCCAATTTGGTGCAACAAAGGGTGGAAGTTGGTGAGTCAGTTTTGGTAGAACTTTTGTCAGCACAGTGGTGCTTACAGAAGCTCCAGCAAAGAAGATACCTTTGCCACTAAAGCAATGACATAACGTCCCACAGAGTCAGACTAGCAGCTCTGGGTGAGGAAAACTGCTTGTGTAGTTCACATAATACCTGCAAGAAATATATTTGTGTTCTCCTGTTAGGACAATTAACGTTGAGTGATGCATGATTACTGGTTACTGAGGTGCTGCTCCGTCTTTCCGAGGCTAGGCTACACACTATACCCTTAGCATGGGATCAAGGATTTGCATCACTGTGACCTGAAAGCTAATCACCCTTGTGATGGTATTTGGAGCTGAAATATATCATGATCTGATATCCGAATGTATCCCTTGGCATTCATGTGTTAGAAATGTAACTATTTTTTTTTTCATTTTTATGTATTTGGTATAGGATCTCCCTATGCAGCTTGGACTTATAGTGATCCTCTTGTTTTCAGCTTCTTCAGTGCTGGGATTATGGGCCTGGGCCACCATGCCTGGGCTCAGTTGCCTGCTCAGCATGCCTCAGAGGTAGGGCCAGCATGTCATGGGAGGACAGAGATTGGGACTGGGGATAGGACCCTGGCTTCGGCTCTTGCCAAAGCTGGCACTCAAAGTCTGCTGAGCTATCTTTTTTTGGGGGGTAGGGTGGGGGCAGAACCAGGGATTGAACTCAGGTCTTTGTGCTTGCCAAGGAAGTGCTTATTTCACTGAGCCATCTCCCAGCACCACCACCCCTTTTTGAGCTATCTTATTTGCCCTGGAAATTTAATTCTTCATTTAACAGTGTTAAGAGGAGGTGCCCACAGGGAAGTACTCAGCTCATGAAGCCTCCTCAGGAATGAATGCATTGTCGTTAGTATAATACGGATTTGTGAGAATAAATTCACTTTGTCCCCTTCCTATTAGGTAAGGAAAAATACGGCATCTTGCTGCTCTTGAGGATGCAGCAGTATGGCCCAGTCTTTAACCAGCCCATGCTTTGGTCTTGAACTTGCTGCCTCTGGAAGACCCAGAGTGAATTTCCGTGCTGTATAAATTGCCCAGTCTGAGTGTCCTGCTGTAGCAGGACAATTCGGTCTAAGCAAAGTGACTGGCATATGAGAATAGAGCCCTCTTGGAAGGAGTTTGTGCCCTTTTATAGAGATGCCAGGGAATCTCAACCCCTTCTGCCATATGAGGTTAACAGTGAGCAGAGTAAGCAGGTCCTCATCACATGCTGGAGTGATCTGTGACTTGATCTTTGATTCTCCAGCCCCCAGGACTGTGAGAAATAAATCTGCATTGTTTATAAGCTTATAAGTTTACCCACTTTATGGGAGCATTTGCATCAGCAGTGTGGACAGACAAAGCCCTCTCTGTGGCTGACCAGGTATTGACATGGTGGCCCTGAAAGCGGATATGTGATGGGGCAAAGTGAACCGAATCAGTCCTGGGAAGATAGAGACAGGCCCGCTCCAGGACACATACAGCTCATTGAGGGGAATGGAGGTGACCTCTGACTTGACTGAGCCTGCAGCCCAGAGAAGCAAAGTTAAGTGGGACATTGGAGAGGAATGCACATGAACTTTATTTTATCAAGAATGCAGTAACTAAAACAATGCCATTTTTTTTAACTTGACTACAAATTTTTTGAACCTAGGATTCACCATATGAAAGGAATTGAAATAGCTGTCATATTGTCCACCAAAATCTCCATGCTTGTCCATATCTCCATCAATTCCAAGCTGTAGCAGCATAACTGAATTCCACTGAAATGAGTTGCTATCCGAATGTCATATTTAGATAATTTCATCAGAAATATGGAATGTGTACTGGAACAAGTATATTTAGCTATCTCTCAAGACAGATTTATTAGAAATTTAAAGGGCAGGGGAGATAGCTGGGAGGTCTAAGCATCTGCCTGGCAAGCACAAGGACCCAGGTTCAACCCATAGTCTTGCGTGCAGTGCCAACCCAGAAGCCTGGGCACACTGGCACATGCCTGTAATCCCAGGGCTGGGGAGGCTGAGACAGGAGGATCACCGTAAATCTAAGCTACATCATGAAACAGTGTACCAAATACATATATAAATAAAAGATTAAAAAAAATTAAATTTATGACACAAATTCTGTTTTTGAGGGGTTAGCTTCCCCAACATTTGTCTTTCAAATAATAACAACAACATGAAATTTTAATGAGTTCAGAAGATATCGAGACTGAGGTATATATGCTTGAAAATAGGTGTTGTAAGTGCCAGAGATGGCCCTATGCTTATCAGGCCTGCTAGATTTTTCTGGGAACACAAAGAAGCTTATATTTCTTGGTCTCCCTTATACATTTGTGGTGGGCAAACTAACATACACTATGGTCAGACCATACACAGTGTATCTAGCCCTTTCTTTTTCCCATAGGCTAGCTAAATGCAAAAGATTTATTAAAACTTTCAAGGAAATAGTACCACTAGGTGACTAAAACCAGGATTTCTTAATTACTGATGTTGTAATCCCATTTGCTAAATGTCAATTTGACTTTGCACTGAATTATTTTTTATTTATTTATTTGTTTGTTTATTTTTAAGGAAAAGTCTTTGGGGTGTTCAGGGTCTCACTACTAGATCAGACTCGTAGTGATCTGCCTGTTTACAGCCTCCCAGGAGTTGGGAGGCATGAGCCACCATGCTCAGTGTCAATTGCCATCTCAGCATGCCCAGGGGGCAGGGCCAGCACAGCAAGCCTGAGGATCAAATCCCCGACCCCTGCACATGTTTGCAGGTGCTTTCTGCTGAGCTATTTGTCTGGCTCTTTATTGAGTTATTTTATTTCATATTGTTTGAGTTTAATGCAGCTAGTATTGGTGAGGCTGATTGCTGCTCTCTTCCTAGATAGAGATATGCTATATTTGCTTTGAAGTAAAACATTCACATGATGTTTTTATTATTTTTTATATGCATGAAGGAGCTGAGGTATAGACCGCTTCAAGAAAAAGGTGGGTTGACTATGGGACAATTTAGATTATTTCAGTAGAAACAGAAATAATCCAGAATGAGTTGAATAAATAACATGACTCTATTGAGAATTATCACACACTGAAAGAAATAATTGGCAAACACAAGGTCCTGAGTAGCATCCCTGGTACCACCAAAAAAAAAAAGCATAAGAGATGAGTAGCCTATTTCTCTACTTGTAACTTTTAGAAGATGGTTTATAACATGAGACTATTAAATATTCCTTTTAATAGTAGGTAAGAGATCATTAATTGCCTACTGCCAAAAGCAGTACATTGAGATTAATCGAAATGCTCCAAGTATTGAGGTTCTGAATCTTCACAGGGTCCTGTTTTAAATTTTTCAAACCTACATGAAAATATAAGTGTTTTCTGAAACTTTGTGGCAAAATGAATTTTTCAAATACAATGAATAATTGACAACCTGTGGAAGGCAAGGCTTGCATCACCCACATGGTCCTTTGAAGAAATACCTACTATCCTCCTGCAGGGAATAAAGGTAGCAAGGGGCTTAGCTGTCAGCTCCATCCGTGTCTGCGTCGTATGGAGACGCAGGGCCAGACACCGTTCATCCTGGGACAGCTTATGGCTAGTGGACCAGCTGCCCTCACTCTCGGGCTCCCAGTGGGATAGCTGGGTCTTGGACTGATCCCACTCCCAACTGGTCTCTCCTGTACTCATCCCCACTTCCTGAGCTGTCTTCTTAGAGCAGCTGATCCATAATGAACACCTCTCACCCCCAATTTCATCTCAAATCTTTCTGGGAAAGTCAAACTGGAACACACATTACTGAAGGGCTGGAAAACTGATAGAAAGACATCAATTTGAATAAATTACAACTTAAATAAATCAAATAAATTGCTTTTGTGTGTGTGTATTTGGTACAGGGTCTCACTGTGCAGCTTGGACTCAGTGATCCTCCTATTTTCAGTCTCCCCAGAGTTGGGATTACAGGCATGAGCCACCACAGCCGGTCTTATAATTACAATTTGAATATCATTTTTGTTTCAATGAAGATACGCTGATCAGTCAAATACTCATACAGCCAGCCCTCCATACTATATCTCTAGATTTCTATATACAAGTTCAACCAACTATGAATCAAAAATATGTTGAAAAACATTGCATGTGCGATTCATATGTACAGGCTTTCACTTCTCTCATCCTTATCCCCTAAATAATCTCATTTCCTGACCATCTGCATATAATTTATATTTTATTATCTCTATAAGTAATCTAGAATGGATTTAAAATATGTGAGATAATGTATGCAGATTATACAGAAATGATATGCCATGTCAAATAAGGAACAGAAGAAACTGGATTTTGCTATCCTCAGAATGTCTTGGAGGGCCAGGGAGAGAGCTCAGTAAAATAAGTACTTGCCCAAGTGCAAGGGCCTGAGTTCAATCCCTAGCTCTGCAAAAAAAGAAAAAAAAATGTCTTGGCACTACTACCCAGTGGATACCTGACTCTGGAGTTCAGGTCATAGATTTTAAATTTTACATCAATATTTCTGACCATTATTTTTCTAGTAAAGAATGTATTTTTCTTTTCTATTCTAATGTAAGAAGGAAAACTAATTAATTATGGTTTCCAGAAATCACAAAAGTTTATAATACTAACTGGTATATCAGCATTATCACTTTGTAAGCAAATTGGGTCCAAAGGTATTGAGGAGGATTATTTGTATTTTGAACTTTGCTTCAATTTCTTCCCATAAAGATGAATGTATCCAAAATATATAACAAAGTTACCTAATGTACAATAGATTTAATGAACGTTTATATTAAAAAAATGGTTGCAATAAAAGATACATTGCCACCAAGCCCCCTCAAGATGATTCTCTTTGCTTCAAATATTTTTTCCCATTTTCTTGCCAATTTCTAGAGCAAGTCCTCTTGTGTCTTTAGTTGCCATCCTTTGGTTGTCTGAATGCACTGAGTGTTTATTTTTCATGGTTATTTTGACTTCAGGGAAGGTCCAGAAGCTACTTAAAGCTAGATCCCATGGATAAGGTGAGTGAGGACACATTGCAATGGTTTTAGGAGCCTGCCTTTCTGCCCGATGATATTTGGTAAAGACATTTGCATGTTTGATGTACCTGATAAAATCCTCAATAAAACAGACTTATCAATCCATTTACAATGGAGGAAAGAAGGTCAGACAAGTGTGTTTGAAGTGATGGTGAGTATTGAGAGAGAATTCACACAATATATCTTTTACAGTAATAAATATTTTTATTTAGACATTCACTGTACATTGTGATCGCCCCTCTGTCACAGCAAGTATCACTACCACGATCATAAACTACTATCCTTATAATCTTATGTGGTGATGACATCCAGGATCAGTTACTGAAGCCTGAAACCTGGCTTGATTGTTTATTAAAATGATGCATCTGGTTCAGCCCAGCTCTTACTGCTATGTATTTCTGGAGTTCATTTGTGGTTTTTCTCACACAGAACAGTAAAAATTATATTTATCTATATTATGAAATAAGAGCCTATACAACCTCTGTTCTGTAAAACAAATACCTCTCTTAGGGCTGTCCAGAAAGCTCAGAGGATTAAAGCACCTGCTTAGGCAGACTCAGGGGCCAAGGGTTTGCAGGTGCAGGGCCTAGGGATTCCATCCCCCAGCATACCTTGCTGCTCAGTCCATGGGGTATGCTGAGAGGGCGATTGAGACTGGGCGTAGTGGCACGTGCCTGTGATCCCATAGCTTGGGAGGCTGAAAACGAGAAGATCATTACCTGTGTTGTGAAACCCTGTAGACTCTGTAGTAGATACATAAAAATGACAGCAACAATGACAAAACAAATATCTCTATGCATTGCTGATCAAGGAAGCACAAGTAATGTTTCACTACACATCAATCAATTGCCGTTACACATTATTTCTAAGTATTATCAAGAATTTTCAACCCTTAAAAGGGATATCCTCATCAGAGTCATACCATTTCAGGAATGGGGAAAGTAAGACGTGGAAATCCTAATAATCTGCTATTGGTCATAGAACTCATTAGTTAGGGATCACATTAAGCAGCCTTTTAGAAGCTAGAATGTCAACGAATATTTATTTATTTATTTTTTAGACAAGGGTCTACAGGGTGTTCAGGGTCTCACTACTAGATTGAACTCATGGTGATTCTCCTGTTTACAGCCTCCCAAGTGCTAGGATTACAGGCTTGTGCTGCCATGCCCAGTCTCAATTACTGTCTCAGCACACCCCAGAGGCGGGGCGAGCATGGCAGGCCTGAGGATTAAACCCCAGTCCCTGTGCCTGCTTGGAGGCACTTTAATCTGCTGAGCTATTTGGCCTGCCTACAGTGAATATTTAAAGTAGTTTTTTGAAGTATTCTTTGAATAAAAGAACAATAAAAAGATATTCCACTTGATACACAGGGTAGCATATTCACATGGATTTATGCAGCATTGCCTTGGCAGGTGGGATCTAACTGGGAAGAGGAGGGATGGGGAAGAGAAAGAAAGATCTCCAGAAAGACGGGGTCTTGGGCAACAGCAAGTGTGTATGGCAGGTGACCTTGGAGTGCAGAGGAGTTTAAATATAGTGAATGTCCTCTGCTTGGGGCTGGGATTCAGTACATGGACAGAGGAAAGCACAGTGTCAAGAAATGATGTACTCTTTGGCTGACTTGTTCTTTCTCAAATTATTTTAATTTCTCTTCCTAGAGCTGAACCATAAGAACAGAATAGTCCAGCTTGAGTTTTCAAGTAGATTCAGATCTGTTCTCAACTTCAAACTCATATAAGAATACCTATTCTACAAAATCAAATGATAAGTTATTTATGTTGCCTACAGGAAGGTAATGTTGGACTTAAATGACAATAGTTAAATAACTACATCTTATCTATAAAAAGAACTTAGTTTTTAATTAAAAGCCACAAGATCAGTACACTTTTTTTTTTAGAATTTTTTTATTCAATACAGTCTTTTTTTTTTAGAATTTTTTGACTTTTTTATTTTTTTAGCAACTTATTCCTTTAAAAACTAAGGGGCTGGTGAGATAGCTCAGCAGACTAAGAACCTGCTTTGCCAACTGCAGGGACCAGGGATCAATCCCTGGTCCTGCATGTTGTGCTGTCTCTGCTGCCAGGATGCCTTGAGTGGATGACAGAGCCTGGGAGTGGTGGCACATGCCTGCAATCCCAGCTCTGGGGAGGATTCTGAAAACAGGAGGATCACTAGGAGTCTGAGCTGCCTAGAGAGACCCTGTATCAAACACATAAATAAAAAAAAGGAAGAAAAAGAAAAACCAAGTATGCTTTTTCCTTGTATTTAGTAGAAAAGATGTACTTTAAAGATTGTTCTAGAATATGTTTCCATATCTCAAGCCATCAACTATCTGACATTTTTCATTCAACTCTGCTTTCCTCAAGCATTGCAATGACTGAGCAAGTCCTGTGATAACTTACTTTGCAAAGTGGCTGCTTTTTGCACGGGCTGAACACGTTGTTTATGTAAATCACCTCTAAGTTCAGCGGATGTCTTTCTAGAGACAGGGATTCTTCCTGTTATTATTTCACAAAAATGTGCTTGACTCTCTGAACTTTGTATTAAATAAACACAATTCCACGTACTGAATTCAGACAAGTCATGAGCTTGACAGTGCTAAATTACTTTTAAAGGAAAAGAAATATCAGCCTGTCTTCTTAAAAAAAATCTGCTCTAAACTCTTTGCTGCTGAACAAGAGCAGCACTCACATTATTGGGTGACTCATGATAAAATATCTGATGACGTCCTCCTTCTTACTCCTGCCTCCTTAAAAATTGGTCAGGCACTCAGTCATTCTCTGACAAGCTGAAAGTCACATAAAGGATGGAAAGGAAGAGGAGGTAATATTTAGCTTAATTCTTCATGATAATTCAGCTAACTACTCAAAGACAGCAGAAGAATGTTCACAGGTACAAACTATGATGATATTATTGTGTATGTACTAGTCATCTCCTCCCAGTTTATTGCTGTATAACCAGTTGGCAGAATGGATAAAATGGGTCATTGTTTAACCTAAAAACATCCCAAAATGGTTTGGTTTTTATTATCACAGTGAATGCTCTTTCTCAGGTCTCCAGGAAAGAAGGGTACCACTATGGCAAATAGTTAAGCCAACTTCCTTTCACCTTGTCTCTATTTGTCCAAGAAATGCCAACAGCTGTTGAATGGAACAGTTGTCTCTTCAATTATTAGCAGAGGCATGATGGTTTAGCAATGAAAGTGTGACCATAGCTTCCAGAATCCTCAGATCCATGAATGACAATTTTCAGAGGTACCCAAACTAACTGAAGAGATCGGCTCCTATTACAAATAAGAATTATTTTCTTCTTTCTGTTAATAGCTTTATGTGCATGATATTAGGAAATTGGTGACTTTAATCCAACTTTTCATCTAAGTGTCTAGGTAGAAAGAGAATAAATATACTCTTTCTAATGAAAAATCAATATTAACTTACACAATTCCATTAAACAAGCAGTACCTTGCATCAGTGTGCATCTACTGTCTATTGGGGACTGAACTAGACATTATGGCCAAGAACGAGGATGAGTCAAGCATCTTAACTTGAAGAGTCTTGGTAGATACTCTTTCCTAAACCTACTGAGATGGGGGTGGGGAGATGACTCAGTGGGATGAGTGCTTCTCTAGCAAGCACAAGCACCTGAGTTCAATCCCCAATTCCACCAAAAAAAAAAAAAAAAAAAAAAAAAAAAAAAAAGTTCTGATATAGAGCAATGAAACTCCCAACCTGTAGGAGTTTTATGCATCTAAAATCAAAGAATGAATTTTGGAAACAATGAAGGTTAGGAGTAGCATATTGGAGGAAAGAAAGCTTCCATCCAAGACAGACATAGAAGTAGTCTTGAGTGGGCTGCCAAGGAATCTCCCTTCCTATAGATTTTGTAGAGCAAAATCACAATTTGAGGCAAGTCCAAGATGGGAAACATGGGGAATAGCAAAGTGGGCTTGAGGTGGGACAAAACTATGTTCAACCAACAAGATCATGAGTATAATTGTTCAGGTAAAATTGACTAAATTGGTATCAAATAGGAAAGCAAGTCAAGTACCAAGTGGGCATGAATACATAACAGGGACTTTTCCTATTAGGGTTTGGGTTAGTGACTCTACCTGTCTTTTTCAAGGTGGTACAAACCTATTTGGCACACCAAGCCCTCAGGTTTATCCTTAGGAAAAGTATGTGGATGCATTTGTTTCACCTTTTGTCTCAAGGTCTGGCCCACAGCAAGGTGCCTATCTTTCTCACAGTTAGTTGCAAGGTAGTTCCTCTTTTGCACTGACTCCTTCCAGGGCCTAACCCTACCTAATTGCCTCTAATAGTTCTATCTAACTCGGTTGCCTGCAACACACTGTCTCACTCAGGATCTATAAGAAAAATAAAGGGAAGATCCCTTCAGTGCAGTAAGTCTCAGGGCCATTTTTCAACATCTAGAAACATTTTTGATTGTTAAAAGTGAATGGAGGTGGTTGCAACTGTTGGCATCTGGTTGGAAGAGACCAGAGGTCCTACTAAACATCTTCCCTGACCAAACAAATCTACTCTTCATCTCTTATTACAAAGAGTGAGCTAGCCTCAAATGTTAGTAATGTCTGTGTTAAGCAGATGTGCAAGAAAATGAATTTTATCAGCAATTAGAGTGGTATATAAAAGAACTTCTGGTATTTCTTTAAATAAAGGTCTTCTTTGCCTAGAATAAAGTCATATTGCTCTTTGGAGTCAGAAGGAGCTACATGTGTATAGGAAGAATACTGAGAAAATTATTGATTTTCTTAAGCAAGAACATGTCTAAAACATCTTGCCCTCTGCTGCAACTGTTATAAATGAGACATATCCACAAATTAATCTTTAGATAATAATAGCAGCATCAATACCCAATACAGAAGTTCTTTTATATACTACTCTAATTGCTGATAGAATTCATTTTCTTGCACATCTGCTTAACACTGACATTACATGCAATACATGCAAAACATTGTTTTATACTTCTCATATTGAGTTCAGAACTACCAAAGTAAAGGGGATACCACTATCTAGCAGACTTTTATAGATGATGAAGCTAGCATCTAGTGGGCTTAGTCAGTGGGCCTGTTGTTGCTGAACATTAAATGGTAGAGCCTAGGTTTTAACCTAAGTTGTTTGGGTTCAGAATCTTTGTTCTTACCCACAGAAAGAAAGTGATTTCCTGTGTCAGCTATTAGAGTTTTAGTCTCAGCTGAAGTTCAAGAATTTGATTTTTTTTTAAACAAGCATTTTTTGTTCCTCATTTTGTCATCTGTAAGATGGTATTTGATTTTGGTTTTAGTAGAGTTTCAGTTGAGTAATGTGTATAAGGCATTTACAGTTGTTTTTAGAATGAGTAAGTTCTTATTAGATTTCGCTTATGGTGATGAAATTGGTTCTTCCCTGTGCTTTAGGACACTTTGGGATAGTGGAGAAAGCATGACTGACTCTTGGTGTTAAGAAGAGTTGGCCCACACCTTTTACTCTCTGAAATTAGCTAGGCAACCTTTGACCAACTGAGAAAACTCTTCGGGCCTCATTTTTCTTTGTTTGTAATCTGATAAATGGCAACAATACTTTCAATAGAATAAAGATAACATTTCCAGTGAATATTCAACCTGCAGCATCCTCATAAAGAGAAAGGAAATGACATTTTAAACACTGTGAACCATCAAGAGATCATAATACTATAATTCAATTTTTTACCCAATTCAAGCTGTTTATACATTATCTTTTTATGAGATCATCTCTTCTTTCCAATTTGTGCTCAAATAACCGACTTCTGATGACTAATTTATAAAAAGCATAAATATATTTCTCATCCTTTTAGAGTTTGTGAATTTCAGGATCAAATCCCTAGTGTATGAGATGGATCTTGTAATTTCATCCTTAATCGGGAAGGCGGAAAAGCAAGTAGATATGAACTCTGTGTCCTCACAAGGCAGAATAGGAGAGAGAAAGCCTATGCCTGCAGGTTTTTTCCATAATTGGATGGATTTACATACACAATGCAATCATACCCACTTCCCTGAAGCCCCCACTTCCTAATACAGTTATTATTAGAATTACATATGCACATATAGATTTGGGATGGAACATATAGACCAATACCTATTGTAGGCATATGCTCACTATTAGGAGATAGTGTGTGACTACAGAAAATCTCTAAATGGTGATAATTAATCCACTCTGTGTGTGTGTGTGTGTGTGTGTGTGTGTGTCTTTAGCAGCACACAAGCACAGACACACCTGTAGAAAACCAAAGAAAGCAGACTTAATCTCCCTGTGCACCTGAGCCTATAGGGTGAAACCCTTTCATCAAACAGTCCAGAAGAAGGGTGATGTGAGGCTGAAAGTGCAGCAGTGCTCTTGCCAGACGGTTCAGGAACACAGTAACTGTTGGAGGCACAGTTGGCATGGATGGCAAATGACCATCTCTGAATATCATCTCCAGATTCATTGAGCATAATACTGTAAAACACTCAGCATTCATCTTGTTTTGCATGAGTGAAAATTTTTTACTTCTTGTTTCTTTCATGCACTATGGCTTTTTGTTATTTAGGAAAATGAACATTTTATATCAATCAGGATGACTGTATCTAATAAAGTCATAGTGGTCAGAACTGGCCCCTTTGGCCCAGCTATTCCACTTCTGGATATTTTTTCCAGAAGGATTAAAAATGTTATGCTATAGAAGTATATGTGCATCTGTATTTATAGCAGCACAGTTTGTCATAGCTAAACCTTGGAAACAACCCAAATGCTCATAAACCAAAGAATGGATGAAAAAATAGGGTATTTTTAATACAGTGGAGTACTACTTAGCTGTAAGAAAGATAACTCAAAGATTTTATATGTAAATGGATGCAACTAGAGATCATGCTCACAAATGAAATAACCAGACTCACATGTTTAATATATCATTCTATCTCCATCATCTAAGAAACTGCAAAAGCAAATAAGATCCAAAAGGTATTATGATCTTGTGAAGGAGACAGAAACTGCTCAAAAGAAAGAACCACTGGGGAATGAAGGGAGAAAAATACGTTTATACTCAAAAGATAGCTAAAATAATTATACTGCTAATATCTATTAGCTTATTGAAAGGAACAGTTAGTGCGTATATGGTTTGATCAATTTTAAATGTCTGTACCTGGTAATCTGAGCAAATTTTTAATGGTAACAAAATTCAATGTAATAAGCATTAAATATTCTATAAACTTTTTTTGAAGTTCTGTATCATTTCTATTTTTTCTCCCTTCAGAATATTGTTATTTTTATTTTAAAGAGAAAAAACTAAAAATAAATAACCAGGATAAAACCAAAAACAAAGCAACAGAAAATAAAAACAGTATGGTATTCCAAAACAGGAATAGAAAATTAACAGTTGTCATATTACACATTTATTTCATAAAATTTGTTGCTTAGATTACTAGATATAGGCATGCAAGACTGATCAAACAATTAAACTTTAACTCTTCCTTTCAATAACATATCAGAAATGATACATATTAGAAAAACAATGTGAAAGTTATTCAGTAATATTGTTATATTGCATATTGAGGTCTTCAATGTAATTGGTTAGATTATAGTTATTATCATACAAAATTGGTTGAAGTGAGAAATTTGAATATTTACTGCTATCTACAAAATAATTAATAGAAATTAGAAGCCTGCAGAGATGGACTGAGTACTCAGCCCACTCTTCAGAGAGATCATGACAGAGAAAATGACAAGCAAAATGCAATCTCAGGCCCTCAGCCCACACAGAACAAATCCAGTAGGCATCAGCAGTGAAGAAATTGAAAGTTACACATGTGAGATTTCTGAAATGATTGCAGCTAAAGTAAAGAAACAACTCCAAATGGGGATAGAGGAAATCAAATCAGAAATAATCTCTCAGGTAAAAATAAAAAGAGAAATGATAACAATAATGATAGAACTGATGATCATATCTAAGAAAGACATTGATAAAAATAATACAACTTGGGTCTGGGGAGATAGCTCAGTGCAATAAATGCTTGCCTGGCAAGTGAAAGGTCCTGAGTTCAATTCCTGGTTTTTTTAAAAAAAAAAAAACAGGAGTAAAATGATGGAAACTAATTTAGCAATAACAATATAGCAAAGACATTGAATGCACGGAAGAGATAAAAATAATTTAAAAAATGCATTACCCTCAAAAGCAAGAACTGAAAGACATTTCCTGAGTCTTCCATGAATAATACTGGCTACTACATGAATCAGCAATGATATTAACGT
>PVKA01000087.1:0-163757 GCA_004027165.1 Ctenomys sociabilis
CAGGTTCAGGAACCCAGTGTGATCCTAGAGAAGAAGATAACATCTGAAGAAATGCCCACAATTAACTAGGTCTGTTCTCAGTGGGCTAGAGATGTCCCACAGGCTTTGTCTATCTTAGGATCCCACAGTATAATATAGAAAGCTTTTAGTCTTACAATCCACAGGAAATGAACTCCATACCTCAGCCTAATTATTGATAGCTCAAGGAGGCAATTATGTATTTGCAATTTACTTGGTTAATTCTAATGTGCAATAAATACCTCTTTAACCAGAAAAAGGACTTAAAAGGATTATGGGGATAATCTTAATAGCAACCAATATTTATCTTGCTCTTTAGAGTTAATAAAATGCATTTGTAAACATTAGCTTGCTGATCGTCACAAGCTCTTTATGGGGGAATGTGTGCAGGAGACATTATTATTATTTTCATTCTATACAGGAAGCTCAGAAAAATTAAGGGATCGGCACTGAAGGATAAAGGGAGTAAGGATGGAAGAAGGCACGTGCAGTCTCACTTTTCAGGGCTCTGTTACAATCTCACCTCACTTCCCCAAGAAACTCACAAGCAAAACTCCAAGGGGCTCTGTGCTGAGAATAGTGACAAACTTACCTGCACAGGGACTTAGGCTGCGTAGGTCTTTCCTATCACAGAGTCCCTCCTGCTGTTATGTTAACTGAATTGGGTTTTGTTGTTGCAGTTGTGATGATGGTGAGCTAGGCTGTGACTTGCCTGAAGCAACTCACCTACCCAATGACCTAAGCGGGAGAAACGACCTTCACACACTGCCACATCCTGTACAGTGACTTAGAGCTGTTCAGTGGAGATTGACCTTCCTCTTGTTCTCTTTTTTTCTCACGAATGTCTCTCTGCTCTGCTGTCTAATTTTCTCTTCCATGTGGGAAATCCAAAGTCAGGACAAGCAGAATAGCCAGGTCTGGAACTTCTTTGTGGTGATGGATCAGACTTTATCTTCATTTGTTGTTCTTTAAAAGACTTGAAGAAAAAACCTTTTTTCGTTGGTTAATGTCATCATGGATTTGAGTTCACCAAGACAGAAAAAGGCTGCCTTGTCTCTTCGAGGTGGGGAAGGAAATCAAAGAGAGCGGCTTGGGAAAACAGTGGAGTTAAAGATGTTGAAAATGATCAAGATATGCAAATGTCACTGTTCTGTATTCCTAAGATGCACCAATAAAATTTCAGATTGGTTGACTCTGTGAAGGTTCTGGTCTCTTCTCTGAAATGATATGAGCTCAGATCCCTACTGCTTTCTATGGAAATTGAGTAAAGGCACCATCCCTCTGTCCTAGGTTGTGTAACATGGAACAAGTGCAAGTGGACAGCATGTATACAGCTCACTTCAGCACAGAGAAAGCATCTGTGATGTGACAATGAAGCATATGGGAAGAATGGAAGGGAAGGGGTGAACACTAGTGCAGATGTGTGATAGGGAGTTCAACGCCAAGGATGACTAATGGGCACTGTCTATCCCCCAGAAGCTACATAAACTGTATATGGTCACAAGCTTGTGTAGCAGAAAGAAAATAACTTATGTTTTTATCTCTCTTATTGGGCAAATGTTTCCCCTATCAATTCCTGAATTCCTCAACTCTGTCTTGCATTTCTGCATGCTCATATGGACTCTCTCAGCCCCCTACTTCCAATAGTGATAGAAGTACCCCAAGGAGCAAGGCAGGAGCTCTATGGTGGCAATCTGAGACAGTGCACCATCCCATGCCATGTGGGAAAACATAGTCTAACAGTTGCAACTGGGCCAGGAGACAAGTGGGATTGAAAGAATCCAAATTGACTCACCCAGGATATCTAATAGAGAATCTGGCATCTATTCTATCATTTGTGTTTGTGTAAAACACTACAGAGCATTATATTTGCAAAACAAAAGACACCTTCACTTTCGTTCATCTGTCACCAAGTGTCCTACATGTTGGCCACATAAGTCCACCTGGATGTAAATGTGTGAAGCAGGGTAGTTACTCAAATAAATACCAGTGTCTGCTGTTTCTTCCAATAATGAAGAAATCATCGATTACCTTCCTCTCTGACTTTCCATCCTAGAGATCCTTTTTCCTCCCAGGACGTTGGCTCAACTCGTTGATTAGTGAGGTCCAAGTCTGTGCCCATCTTCCTGCGTTAGGTTGCTGATATTGTCCATTAACTTTCATCATTAGGTAGGAAACCAACATGGCAGTTCCAACCACACCTCTCTTTGCCTAAATTAGTCAATAGAGCATGCTGACCATCATTATATGGCTAATTATATCCAACCCCCTTCTTTGCTTGGCTCTAAAGAAAGAGGTTCTGGGTGCAGCTTCAAGTTCATGAGAGATCTTGCTGTGCTCACTGGAAGAAGTGTTTACCACTAATGTAGCAAAGCCTAAAACTGAAGTGACCAGAAGTACACTGTGTAAATGTGGCTGCATGTGGAGAAATAGAATATTTCCTCTATTTCTCAGATTCAGATCGAATTTTTGATTTCCATACAGAGGATTATATATCAACCTTGCTCAAAAAGAAGAGAAAGACTTGACTGTATGTTGCTTAACTTCCAATTGCATCTACTTTGCAACTGCTTTTCTTTTGCAGGAATCCACATAAACACAGCTGTACTTCTGTTTTGTTTCTCAATGGTGGGGAAAGAAGGAATAGATGGATACACACAGCTAGTGTGTGTATATATTTATGCACACACGTATCTATCTAATGATCCAAATTCCATGTCAGAGAGAATTGGATACTCCCTAAATGCTGGTATCCAGTACTTCTTAATCTTGTAATTCCAATTAAAAATGTCCTTCTCTTTTGATTTACTTCTTCCCCTGTTCACAATCTGATGGTTCTGTGTTGTGACATCATGATCTAAAATTATGATCCACCCCAGCTATTTAAGGAATCCACCCCCCACATCTGCGCACTTAGCTTCAGACAAGCTGTGGTAATTTTTGCTGGTGTGTGGCATGTGGGATTTCTAAGTCCATATTTGCAACACCTACAGCTTGCTCAGCTCATTCTCATGCTAGAGTGGTTTGCTTCCTGGTGTCAAAGTCTGTGAGGTGCTCCGGGCAAGGATGGTGCCCTCCCAGAACCTATGAATTTAGTTTGCCGCAGGGATAGACTCTCTCTTCCTATATGCTAGTGAGCATTTGGAGCAGGTATATTATCTAAACCAGCTTTAGAAGATTAAAAGAAAGGCTCTTAGCTCTAAAGGTTAAACATGCTTTGTTGTACATTAAAATGCTTCACCCAAACCAGTTATAGACATTTGAGTCCCTACATTATGCTAGGCACTGGGTATTATATTCTACAAATGTTATTGAGGTATATTGTGAGTCAGGCAATGTGACAGAAGTGAGTGGAAAAAATATAAGTTATTTTTAGCTAGCTAGCTAGCTAGCTAGCTAGATAGATAGATAGATAGATAGATAGATAGATAGATAGATAGATAGATAGATGTATCTATCTGTCTGTCTGTCTATACACTCCTTAAGGATTATAGGCAATTCTAATAATCACAATAATCACCAGTAGTAGAATAGGATAAACAGGATAAAGTACCAAGAAATAATTATGGATTTCACATAATATAATAGATCTAAAACCTTTTTTAAAATTTAGAGCACTCTAAATCTGCAACACCACATTAGCAAGCTCCCGTCTGATAAGATCTGGGCTGATCCTTGGGCTTGGCACCATTATTTTTCTCTGCTGCTACTTTTCCCTTAGAATCACCAAGTCCACTTCACTGTTACCTAATCAAAGAAATTGGGAGAGTCAGCCTCTTTCTAAAGGAAGTAGTTTGATCAAATATCCAAGACAAGATGTCCTTCTGGAATTGTGCACCATGGCATAGTCGTTTTCCTTTGGAAAAAAGAAAATATATGAAACACTGGCACTTTCTTTAGTTGGCCTAAAGAAAGTGCCAGATTTCTCCTCACTCACCTCTCCCTTAGCTACCACTGCTTCTCTGGGTAAGCTCTGTGGTGCCTAGTTTAGGAGCATTGGGCTGTGTTCTCTAAGATCATTTTAATTTTCACTATTCATGAGTCTGATAACATCAGCGACACTTGTGTGTCCCTATACATTAGTCAGTTTTACAGCCTGCAGTAGAAATGATTGGCAGTGGCAGCATTTGCAGTCTCCCAGAATTCTCCTCACGCAAGTCCCTACCTAAATCTGTTGCTCTTAGGTTTCTCTAAGGAGAGCTCTGCATGGGGCCACCTTCAGCTTTCTGATATGAAATTTATGAGGCATGTATCACTATCCCTACACATCTTTTTGGAGCTGAGTTTAACCTTCACTTTTAGGCCTTGTAGTTTTAGATACTAAATGTGGCTTGGATATCCTGTCAGCTTTGTATCTTCGGGCCTAGAGTGCACTGCTGGGATATGGGTTGGGTCTGTCCCAGCTTACAGGCAGAAAATATTTAACTAAACTCTTGGGCAAACTGCATTTCTCCTTGGGGTATTTTTAAAACTCATTAATAAAGAAGAAAATCTTAATTTCTTAACTACACATCCTCAAACGATAGTGTTCTGCCATTGTGGGAAGGGACAAAGTAGTACTGGGAAAACTCGAAACTTATCTGAAATCTGGACTACTACCCTAAGTGTGTTGAGTCTACTGGAATTGCTAAATAATAGCAACAGAGAATCCAAGACAGGAAAAGCCCTGCATGTTTGCTGCCCTGTCACAGGTATTACATACAAGTGGACTATGGGAAAAAAATGTAGCTCCATCTAGTGGTGGATTCTTGAAATATAATTATTTCTTAAATTGCTTATTTATTTGCTTTTATTCCTCCTTTTATTTCTTCCTTCCTTTTCTTAAAATTAAATATAAGTCTTCTAAAAATCCCTAAGCAAAAGTTGTCTGAAACTGGATTACAATTCCTTTGCAACTAGATCCTCCAAATACAAGAATAGAGATATCTCAGGTACTTGCTATGGCAGCAAAACGTAAAGAAATTACAGATTCAAAAAAGTTTTCAGAATGTCCTTGCAGCGTGTGCACGCAAGTTTTCTAGTATGAGAAGCAACTTCCATGACAGAAAAAAATTTAAAATGATAAACTGATTAGCATTCCATTATTATGTTAAATACACAATATGGGCATTTGTGCAGTACACAGAAGAGGCTTCATGCAATTTTGATTATTTCAGGTGCAAAGGCAGACATGAGGAAGTAAGTCAGAGGAGGGAAGGAGCTGGAAGAAGTGTCCTGTGGTCTGAGGTGCATAGGTGTGAAGAGGTTCACCAACCAAGAACATGAGCCAGGGCCCCAGCAGTGGAGGAGGTCAGAGGGCGCAGGCAGGTTCTAGGGCTAATCCAGAGGTGCAGTTGTTAGAGTTTGGCAAGTGAGTCAGTGTGACCAGTAAAGATAAGGGAGCTGAAGTTGTAGGCTCTGAATCCTTGTGCCTGTGGATTTTCTACTGGAGTAGAAGCCACATTTCTTCCCTAGAGTGTTAGATGCCAGTTTTTTTTTTTGTTTGTTTGTTTTTTTTTTCCTTGATACAATCATGACACTCTTATCTTTTCCTTTTTTTGGGGGGGGAAGTCTACAGGCATGTGCCACCACACCCAATCTGATTCACTGGTCTCAGCATCCCCCCCCCCCCAGCAGGCAGGGTTGGAACTGCAGGGCTGAGGATAGAACCTGTGTCCCAGCACCTGCTTTCAGGCGCTTTAATATGCTGAGCTATTTGGCTGGCCCTAACACTTTTATCTTGCCTGGATCAGAGAGAAAAGGGCTGAGATTTGTAGCTATTCACCCGCGTGGCCATTCAAGTTGAGAAACTAGGCAAGCTAGTGGGACTGCAATTAAATTTTTTGAGCATGCTACAAAACTAAGGCTGATAGCTAATACAACAGGAGTTATGAGTGGCCAAGTCAATTCTCTCTCTCTCTCTTTCTCTCTCTCTCTTCTTTTCTTGCATCACAGCTAAAATATTTTCCTTGCTACAGTGCATTGCAATAAACACTTGGAATTTGCATAAAAGCAGAAACTCCTATTATCCATAATTTGAGATGAGCAAGAAAGCAAACAGCTGTAAGACAATGTGAGATCTAAAGTAGAATCTTGAACATAAGTAAGTAGGCAGTGTCCAGGAAAGGCAAAGTGATGGCCCCAGGTGGCAGCAGTAGGAACAAGTCAGTGAAAGAGCCTATTAGGAGCTGCTGAAGCTTAAATTGGTCCTACGTGTGAAGGCAGGACACAACCACAGTGCCTAAAGCATCAGGCTCCCTCAGTCTTGAGAAAATCATCCTGCCTGGACAATTTCAGTACTTAGTTACTAGGCAACCTTGTGCTAGGCATCCTTGCATCTCCAGACACTAACTTTGCAAAGGCATAAATAAACACCCCACTGTTGTTTACCCATCAGGCAAACGGGCCTCCCCTTGACCTCAGCTATTATCTCTTATCTTTATTTTCTAGATCTACCCATCCTTTTCACCCAGGGACTACAGAGAAAACAATGAGTCTCAACAAAGCCTAGGGAATAACCAGTAGTGCAGTTTGCCTGAAGTGGCTAGGAAAGAAAGAAAGAAAGAAAGAAAGAAAGAAAGAAAGAAAGAAAGAAAGAAAGAAAGAAAGAAAGAAAGAAGAAGAAAGTGGGAAGAAGAAATTGATTTTCAGGTGTAATGGGATAAATCACATGTAATATGCTTTTACATTTAGTTTGCAAATGAGAGAGCATTTGTGTTCCTTCCCTTTTAAGTCTGCCTTAATGTTAAAGCATTTTACATATTTGTCTTAGCTTTTAGGTAAAGCTACTTATTTATTGGCAAATGGGTAATTTTTACTACTTGGGGTTTACTTAAACTGAATGCTACACAACCTTTCCTTGACAGAAGAACATCTTTTCATCATCACAGCAGCATACTACACCTCTGCCCTTGGTAAGTCCCTGCAGCACTCCGTCATGGTCCAGTATTCAGCCAGAAGAAGAATCAAAGGCTGTAATTCTGTTTTTTTTTCTGTATTTAACACACAATATTCTGAATATCATCTAGCTTGTTCCCACCCATAACTTGGTATTAAATACTTTTCTAAACTATCTCTTACAGGAGCTTGTCCAGGAGGATACTTCAGGAGCTTCTCTCACATCTAAGAGAAAAAGTTATGGAAAGTGTGGATTTGGCTGCCTTATAGCAAGGGACAGTAACACAGCCAAGATTTTGGGTGTTGAGGACACCTTTAGCATCCTAGATAAAATTCGTCCAGGCAGAATAATGTACCTGTTCTCTCTCACTTTTTAGATATTCCTCTCAGGGGAGATGACATTTTTGTAGACCTTTTAAGGAAGTAATTAAAGTTCAGCAAACTCATAGGAATGCACATTCTTTTGCATCCAAAGTCCAGAGAGAAGGACCTTTGAATACACAGGAAGAAGGCAGCTGTCTGTGCTCAAGGGAAGGAGCCCCTCTTGGAAGAGAGATGGCTGGTGCCTGGACCTGGGAATCCCACCCACAAACCTGAGAGAAAATAAATTTCTGTATAAGCCACCCAATCCGTGGTGTTGCACTATAGTGATCCAAGCTCACACACACACACACACACACACACAAATACATATATATATTTGCACACATTACTATATATATGCACACATTACTATACACATTAATTCTGGTATATGGTGTATGTACTTACTACTTATTTCCAAATTTCTACATTTTATTTCCTTTTGTTTCTGTTTTTCATAATTTTATGAGAATAGATTTTGGTCCCAAACTATCTGTTACGTTGGAAAAATTCCTTAACTTGCTTATACTAAATCTTCCAAAAACTAAGTGAGGACTGACAAGCATGAATATTTGTTTCCTCATTAGACTAGAGTGGGTATTGTGTTTTAAAAATATATATGAAGCTTGGAAAACACAATTCTATTTTTGTTATACAATTTCTATACTTGTGCTTGCTTTATTTTACAAGAAAGCAATCATTTTTTGATTGATCCTTTCCTTCACTCTCCCCTTCTCTCTTCTGCAGCTCTTTCCCGGCCTGAAGTCCATTCTGCTGTCTGACTTCAACTTGTCAGGCTCTTCTTCCTCTGGCAGAGAGAGGGTCACAAGCTTATCCTTATTCTTCCTTGAAAAGTGCAGCCAAACAGACCATCTATTGAGGCTCCCACCACATCAATTGCCAATTGATTCAATTCAGTCACTAGGCAACATATTTTAGGAAAAGCATGCTCGGAACACTTTTTTGCACATATTTTCCAGGAATAAAACTCCGCAGATAATATTCAACTTTGTTCTGAGATCCATGCAAGTTAAAAACAGTCTGCCTTCATTTGCCCATTAGGCCATAAATTCTTTCTAAACATAAATCTGTACTAAGATGGCACTGATGACACAAACATATGTGAACAAATGTCAAGAAGGGAAAAATATTTCACTAGAACATTAAGAAAGGTAAATTAGGAGATATATGTACAAAAGCAAAAGGAAAGGAAAGCTGGCCAGGGTTTCAGTACTCAGGTCCTTCTGAGATCTTACTTTCAGGCTTTCTCTCCCATAGTAGCCACTGGAGGGCATTGCCAGCCAGCAGAGGGAGATGCATAGCAAACCCTTGACTGAAGGAAATTTAAGGCATGAAGACAACCTATGGCTGTTGGGCCAGACTGCACCAGAGTAACCCCAAACATCTAAGGTATAATCCCATGTTTTAGGCTGAGATATGCTGCAGCCAAGATGGAGGTTTAAGAGCTGTAAAGTATAGCGTGGGTCATAATAGGTCATATCCTCTGCCTGTCTCATTGTAAACACATGTTCTAACTGTGTTAATTGTCTGGTATTCATTTAATCTGTGTGTTCACTAGAAGTTTGGTGAAAGTTGAGTTTCTTAAACGTGTACTTACTGAGGATGGCTAATGTCACCATAAAAAGATAGCAGAAGTAGGTCACTTAGAACACTTTTATTTTTTGCAGAATGTAAATATTACTTTATCATCTGAGTACACCCACAACTCTCCTCTTAAGTTGGTGTGGAGTTTGCTACATCGCTAATGTAGTCAAGGGTTGATTCACTAGACTGATGTGCTAGCCAAGCCTGAATCGGATCCCCAAGTCTCCAAGCTGTCATGGATCTAATCCATGGGCTCCACTCAGTGGCCACTGATGCTGCCTCTGATCATCTTGATCACCTCTTCATGCAACTCTCTCTTTCTGTGCCTTGGAATGCTCAAATTTCAAGTGAACATATAAGATCTGAGATTTTTTAGTGTGCTTATATATAGACTATCTGTATAAAAAGCTTTATATGATAACTTCAATTACCGGCAACTCTGAAATAAGCAGTTGTTTAAGAACTGTTGAGGCTCATCTTTCTGAATTACAAAGATCAAAGGTGATATTATAACCTCTGGTCACTAAAGATGTTTTCACTTCACTCCCAGTACTGCAGCCTTCTCATTGTCTCTGACATCAATGGCTGAACCTGTTTCATTTCATTTTCCTCTTCTTTCTGGTGTCAGAATGAGGGTGTGCCTGGGAATCAGACATTAGTCTTATTTTCTTCGGCATCTGTGTCATGTATTTTGTGATCTCTTCCAGCTTCATGAATTTGGAAATGATTTTCAGGTAGTGACTTAAAAATTTATTGCTTAAGGGTGGCAAGATAGCTCAGTAGTCTAAAGCACCTGCTTAGGCAAGCTTAGGCAAGCGCAGGGATGGCAGTTCGTTCCCTGGCACCACATGTAGCGCCAGCCCCCCCCCAAACACACAAAAATATTGCTCAAAACTGTGTCTTTCTCATACACTGCACATTCTTTTTTTTTTTTTTTTTTTTTTTTTCGGAACCAGGGATTGAACTCAGGCCCTTGCACTTGCCAGGGAAGCACTTATTCCACTGAGCCATCTCCCCAGCCTGCACATTCTTATTTCCAATGCCAACCTGAAGCTCCACTTGAATGACCATAAAATTAAGGTCTCTAATATCAGTTGCTGATATTTCTGCTGAAACTTCATCATCTTAGTTTTTAGCAATTTCCAGTTTCTCAAGTGAAAAAGACAAGACTCTCTCTCTCTCTTTCTCTTTCCCCCTCTCTTTCTCTCTCATTATATCAAATTCATAATCTGATCAATAAACCATAAATGGATACTTTCCATTTCTTTCAGCTTTCATAGCTGTCATTTGTCGGAGATTATTGCAATGTCCTCCTTTCTTCTACTATCAAGGCCAATAACAGCCTAGCAATAAGATCCACCGCATAAGTTACAGAACCTCTTCATCATGTGTACATCAGTAGAATGATCCAGAGAGGTTTTTAGGGAGAAAGACTCACTAAGGAAGAATTAAGGAGACCTATGGACAGTATCATGATGGGAACACATGAAGGAGGTGAGGCACACTGCGCTGATACTGACCCAGTTCGCACCTCTTTGGATGCAGAAGGGCAGCCACCAGAAACTGTCTGCATCTGAATAGCCAAAAAGCAATATTCATTACATGTATTTATATCCTTATAACTTTCATTGTATTTTAAATACTATTCCTTCATTTATTCTTGGCTTTCCTTGCTTGTGCAGATAGAAATGTAATCTCTAAAAGACTGAATAGATTTATTCAAGCTCCACAGTGTGGAGCTCTGGACATTGATGAATTTCTAATAACAGATGAGGAAAATAAGAAAAATGAAGTAAGTTTTAACAAAGTTAAAAGTATTGAATTAAAATTAGTGTCCTTTATTGTGAGATAAGATTCCATGCAATGCTGGGTTACTATAATTTCATTTGCTTTATAACAATAACAGGAGTGATAATGTTCATAAATGATTTATTTCAGCAAAATTAAAAGTTAATTGTTGAATTTGAAAAATGTTATGATCCATGACATACAAAATCTGAGAGCCACTGAACTACACTCCTACTTCTCAGTCAAGAAAATTTAAAGACAATTTTATACTGTCATTTACATGTTTTTCTTCTACACTTCGAGTGTCCTCAGACATTTGAAACTGCCTAGTTTCATGTCTTTTTAAAATATTAACTCTGGTGAGACCCTGTACACCTTGTAGATCCTATCACAAAAGTATAAATAGCTAAAGTACAATAAAATACTAACTCTGCAGCAGGAAGTATTAAAAGGGCACGTTCTGACCTTGTGCCATTTGGGTGGGTATTCTCTTGCTTTCTGTTCCCCCTTAAAATTGAGACTAGTAAGCTGAGATGTGTAGTAAGCATTCTTCTCGTTTTGCTTTTTTCTATTCACATTACCAAAGAGTTCAAAGGCAATGATGAGTATATTGTAGAAAATTTTCTCTGATTCCTATAAAAGTTCTGGTGAATATAAGTTAGGAACATTTTATTTTTAAAGTGACTGTTACCACGGAGAAATACTGTCAGCTGTAATGAAAGATAGGCCAGGAGGAGGTCTACGGAAAGAAACGTGTTATCCACAAATGAGTTTGAGCAAGAAGAAATGAGGTCTACTCAAAGCATACGGAGGACTCAGAGGTAAAAACAAATTGGTCCGGGGGTAGTAGCCAAAGATGAAAGTGGACGGATCATGTTTAGTGCAGAAACTGGAAGAGCACAACAAAAAACACAGGTGTCTAATTCCAAGCGCTGTCGTGGTCAGGACCACCCAATAAAACTCAGTATAGGTTGCTTTAGGATGCTTAGAAATAGCAATCATGTGGGCTGGCCAAATAGCTGGCCCCGCCCCCTGGTCAGACTGAGATGGCTACTGAGACAGGGCATGGTGGTGCGCGCCTGTAACCCTAGTTCTTGGGAGCCTGTAAACAGGAGGATCACTATGAGTCCAATCTAGTAGTGAGATCCTGAACACCCTGTAGGCCTTCCCTAAAATATAAAAAGAAAACAGTAATGACAACAATTTATATTTTATTGTACTCATAACCCTTGTTTATGAAACGCTAGTATTTTCTGTGGACAAAGGAGTATTTTTAAAGTTGCAAGTTACAAGGAAAAAATTGTTTTTATAGTAAAGGAAAACTTCCTAAAAATATGCACCTAGGTGGTGAGTTAATTTTCTTGGAAAGTCAAAATTTTCCTGGCTTCAAACATAATAGATAGTGACTTTGACATTGTTTATAGAGTGCGCTAGAGAGGAAAGTTATTTATTAGATAAGATAGGAATAGTAGTGACCCTTAATTCACTTACATTCTGACATTCTAGGATTTGTGTTTTGGCTATAAATTATTTCCTGTAGCTATATCACATCAAAGGACACTTGTATTAATCAAAGTGTTCTTTTATTAATTAAGCTTCTAAATACCTGAGCAAGCCCAGAGAAAGATCACTTATCCATTCCCCAGTGATTACTAACAGGTTCAAAACTTCTATAATTTTTCTTAAGAATAAATAAATAATACATGTCTCTAATCCAGTGTGGTCCCTCCATCAATTCTGGACTTTCGAGTAATGAGTAGTTTCACTCATTTTGAAACTGGAACTTTTCTCCTGAGGTTCTGTTCAGGGTCTGACCACGAAACTGACATCATCTTGCAACAAGTATCTCACCTCGTGTTCAATGCTTTTAGGATATCTGAATACCAGTGGTGTTTTTAGGATTATTGCTGCCAAGACCAGTACAAGAAAACACATTCAACCTGACATCCTATAGCATTATTTAGACAATATTTAATGAATGTTTCTTATATTCCAAGCATTATTCTAAGTGTTTTATATTTGCTGATTCTCACAATTTTCTGAATAACCATACAATGTTTATGTTTTTATTTTTATTTTAAGGACGATATAATCAAGGTCCAAAGAAGATAATTAATACACACAAATGTCTCAAAACTAGTGAATGAAAGAGCTTAGATTTAAACTCAGAAAATTTGGATTCTAATTATCTGCTCCTAATTATTGTTGCAATCTTTTTCATTTCTGCATGAAATGGATGTAGTCTGTCAGGTAGGAAGGGAAAGAAAAGAAAAAATAATGAGAAACAATAAGATGAAGTAGAAAGAATATTGCACTTAACACCAAGACTTTGGGTCTCAGGACTTGATGTTAATTTGGAGCAAACCACCTAATGGCTATTCTTCATCTGTAGAATGCCTTGATTTAATGCCATTTACATCTTTCATTTCAGAATTTTCACACAACTCCTTCCCAAGCTTGATCTGATCTAAGCTCTCCAGAAATTCTGTAAGAAACTCGAGGTTCTGCATATACAGAGCCATGG
Organism: Ctenomys sociabilis; assembly: GCA_004027165.1. Classification (NCBI taxonomy): domain Eukaryota; kingdom Metazoa; phylum Chordata; class Mammalia; order Rodentia; family Ctenomyidae; genus Ctenomys; species Ctenomys sociabilis. The sequence goes on from PVKA01000087.1 coordinate 13,175, forward strand.
TGATCCTCCACCCACAGCCCACCCACTTTGTTGCACAGACGGTAAGGACTCCAGAGCCAGTGTCTCTTCCATCTATATTTTGATGCCCTATTTTATGGACTTGGAAGCAACTTTAAACTATAAAAGAGCATATCCATGTTAACTTCTGTGATACACATGACAGACAGTGGGTACTGCTTTTAGTGGTAGAAAGCTGCAAAGAAAGTTCAACTTGGGAATTTGTTCAGATGAGCTACACTAGTTTATGTGAAAACCACAGGTCTTCTTAATTTATTTTGTTTAAATTCTGGAACAAATGCAAAACTGATCGAAGAATATGTTGCTTCTTTGTGCTCCAGTGAATTCCTCATTTTGAAATGTGGAATGATAAATGTTTGAACAGCTGTAATTATAAAGTTAAGGAACCATACAAATCACACACACACACACACACACCTACATCTTTTTTTTTTCCTTTTGGGGCTGTGGATTGGAAATATGCCATGGAAAAGACTATGTGAACATAAATATATTTTCATTTATTTTGCTGAGTCTCTTGCATGGTGTAAATTTCTCTTGGTGAGGTTTACCTCAAGAGTAGAAAGAAAAGGACAAAAATGTGGTCAAACCAGATTTTGTGATTGTCCTGAAATAGCTTCCAAGATACTGCTGTTTCAGTACAAGTTAAATACTTTTACAATAATAGAGGGCCCATAAGAAGGAGCTGGATGTGTAGTATCAGCCATGACCTCGGTGCTTGCACGAGTCTTTCGTCTACATTTTCCCTTTGTGTTCGTAAGCAGCCTGTTATTTCTTACTCATTTTCTTTTTTCTCAAGCACACATACCCTAAATATATACTGTTATGCAGGTGACTCCTTATATCTGCTTAATCCATATGCAGTCATTGAAAACCCTTTTACTGGTTATGAGTATGAAATCTGATAGCTCAGTTCTCTGTTGAAATTCTGGGAAGTCACATGAAAACTTCTGGTAGATTCAGCTTCCCCACTGTCTGCAGTAAGTGAATAAGTGAGCTTGAATCTACTGCGTGCTATTTACTGGGGTAGCGTGGATCATCCAGTAATGTACAAAATTAGATCAGCGAATCCTGGAATGTCAGATTTGGAATCTTAGAACCCACTGTTGCCATTTTATCTGTGAAGCAAATGGAATCACTAGAAGTAGGATGGGAATAAAGACTTTATTCTAGGATTATGACCTTACCCAAACTAAAGATGTATTGGAACACAGAGAAAGCTAAGAAAAGGCCAAGACTGCTCTTCTAAAGCACTGGTGAGTGTGGACAGATGAGAGCTTTGGCAGATAAGCCAAGAAACTCAAAGACAGCATAAAATCAGAGTTGATGTACTCATGAGTTTTAGGGCACTTGATGGGTACATCATGTACTGCACGTTGCATAGTTCTTTCTTCATTGATTATCCTACTCCTTAGTATTTGCATATAGCTGAAGATGAAAGTGTGTACAGATTGCAAATGAGTAGGAAGCGCAAGCAACTGCATCAGAGCCACATTTTCTTAAGAATGAGGATTCTAGCAGAAAATAGCTTAGGTGGACACTGTGAGTCAGTTTGTACTTTCTCTTGGGAATTTGGGGAAATTTATAGGAAAGGGTAATGAATGAGTCTATGAAAATCATGGAAAGCTCCACAATCTGTCATCTACAAAGCCATCCAAATAGTGGATACCTGGAACATACATGTTCAGAGGAATTGGAAGGTTTGACATATATAAATAACATTTTTTTTCTTTTTCTACTATTACCACATTTGACTTTCAGTTCTCAGGAAATTTCAGTAGGGTGAGGTAGGCCTCATTTTCCAAGTGCCTAGAACTCTCTCAGCAGATAGTTTAGGTTAAGAATAACTCAGATAAGGCCTACCTAAGTAGTGACTCTTAGTAATGACAGCAATGTTGATGGCTACTCCTTGAGTCACGGGCCATAAATCTGGTGGATTTTATGTCCTTTGTTCAGTGGCATCCCTGGTTAGCCCTCTGACATGATGCTGGGAACTCTACTTACCCATCTCTTGTTACATCAACTGGATCCTGTATTAAGAAGACACAATCAGAAACTTCCTCCAAATGTTTCATGGAATCATTTGTGAGGAAAATGTTTTAGCTTAACCCTCATAGCTCATTTTAATTAGGCTTAACTATAATGGTGACATTTAACTGTGAATTAAAAGCGTTATTCTACTTCTCTTGCTGTCAGTATTGTTTGTTCGGTCCAAATCCACTTATCTTCCTAAAAGTTTGTAACATTTTTATCTTTATAGTAAAGTTATTTTTTTCAATGTTGTGGTATTTTATTCTATTAATAGTTTAAGTCTTATTTCTGAATAAAAATCTCTATTGTAGTATATAAGTACTCTCCTCTCTTGCCTTTTATTTTCCTAGAATGCTTTTTACTTATAAGTTACAAATTTGAACTCATTCTCTCATTTTAATATTGTCACAATTTTTCATTTCTTATTCTTGCTATTCTCTCTCTCTCTCTGTTATTCTTTCAACCTGTTCTTCTCAGCTTTCTATTAAACTCACATTCTCTTGGTCATTGAATTATTTATAGCACTTTTTGTTTCATAATCAATTTTTTTATTTCTGTGACAATAAAATTATTATTTTAGCAAAAGTTCTTTTAGTCATGCATGTATGCTTCATTTATTCTGTTACCTTTTCTTGTTTATTTTGTTTCTACCTTTCGCACTCATTCATTCTCTGAGTGATGCCATAAAGAATAAGAAAGCAGATGTGGACTGGATCTCTGGGGTCTTATTGGGACTCCGTGTGTCTGTCTGGTCATCATCCTGGACTTTTGATGAAGCAGGCTTCCTCTGTAGCCTAAGAAAATTGGAAGAAATTATTCTATCAATACTGGCTTTGTGTATTCAGCCCTTAAGTACCTCTCAGGTATATTTCAAGCTTTCAAGGGAAGAAAGTGATCAAAGTACTTTTTTTGTTTGTTTGTTTTAAACTACTAGATAGCATCTCATAAAACCTCACACAAATTGCAAATTAAAATGAAGATAAATAGGTTAGAAGTATTAATGTTATCATCATACAAGTGGAATTTAAGTAGTTTAGTCATGTATCTATACTCTCTCACAGCAGCTAAGATGATAAATGAGGATTACAATGTAGAGAAGACTGATTCCTTAAACATCGTAGGAACAGACTTCATATCATAGACTACACATGACACCATAGGTAGTGCAATGACCCAATCAAACCTAGATAAAAGTTTCTGTGAGAGTTTATGAAGAGCATGTAGCTTTTTGGGGTATGCATAAAGCAGGAATTGAAACAGAAATAATATCACATGGTCATATACTTTTGGCTGAAAATTTCAAATCTTTTAACCAAGAGCTCATTTAATGGGAGCTCATTCTACTCCTGTTAATTTTATTAAAATAAACTTTCAGTGTGTGCCTCTCTCCCCAACACTGTTGCTTCCTTTCTCATTTTTGGCATTATCAGAAAGAGCTCCTACCTGAAGAACTCACACCGATTCTTAACTATCTCTTACACGTACGGGGACCACAAAGAATCTTCCAAAGAGTTATATTATTCCATTTTGGGGGTTGATATGTTTGGAAAATTTTCCATTAAAAATATAAAAAATGTTCATCCTTAACATGGTCTGCAGGTTGAATCAGGCTGATTTCTACCCACAGTGCACCTGTGGATTTTGCTGCGTTTGCTTTGGTCCAACCATAGCGTTTTCATTTCCACTCTTTGGGAAGGAGCAAGAACATTCCTGCTTATGCTGTGCTCCACCCACGGTGCTCCTCCCGCCCCACCAATTTGTGAATACAGCAAAATGATTCTTTAGAACTCAGCTTAAATCATTGCCTCAAGAGGCCTGGTATCATTGGAAGCTCAGATCAATGGTCTTTTATGTTTCTTTTAATATTTTCAATTTTCTAAGGCAATATATGAATAATAAAAAAAGATGGAAAGAATCTAAAAAGCCATACTTTCCAAAATATGAATTTGTACACTGTGTCAAAAGCATGTGCTCTCAAGTTGCAGGGTGTGATTTTAAGCTCTTAGTTGGTGTCAGGCCATGAAGTGAATTGAAGCAGTGTCAAGAGGTCTGGTTTCATTGAGTCAGTTATCTTTATTGTCTTTGTAACTTTAGTCACCTTGGCTTGCTTAAGCAAACAATGTTGCCTTTGAAGAACTTTCCTTGCCCCATCTGTGAAGGACAAAGATCACAGTGGGATATTTCCTATCATTTTTTTTTTCAGCTTAATATTTTGGAATCTTCTGTGTTAAACTGTTGGCTTCAAACTATTCTCAAATACTGTCAATAGCTGCATATTTTTTCAAAAATTTGAAATAAATCTTAAAATTTATATATATTTTTAATTCTGTAAGCTTTATCGAGCAAAGTCAGATCTGCTATCACCTGCATGCCTTTTTTATAATTTTATTCAACACTGAAATTAAGCTACTTCTAGCACATGTTTCTTAGATGTGCTCCTAGAATGGGAAGGATATTATTGATCTCAATGCACTGGAGGATGCAAAGATCATACTGATTAAACTTTTAAGGGATGTTACCTTGAAGAGAGCTAAATACAAAATATTGCCAAAACTATGAGAAGAAAATTGTTACATAAATATGTGCTCACAAGTGTATTTAGGGACAGACTCCAAGATAATTGTTAATCCATGTTAATGATTGAATGAATTTTTTTTCTTTTACTTTTTTTTTTTTTTTTGGTGGAACCGGGGACTGAACTCAGGCCCTTGCGTTTGCTAGGGAAGTGCTTACTCTACTGTGTCCCATTCCATGTTAATTTAAAAACTGGAAAGGTAACTTTTTTTATTAGTTCCTTATTTCATCTGTTAGCCAACACTGAAAACTGAAGGTAGACCCTAGGAAATAGGGCTGAAATATTAATTTGTGGCAATCGTCAGCTTTCTGCAATGTCAGATAGCAATCATTTCATTGATCTGTTAAGGACTCCATTTTTCCACAATAGGATCGTGAGAGTTTATCTCTGGGGAGAATTAAGGCTGGATCCAAATCTGTAATTTATAACCTGATTGTGCAAAACCAAAGTCCTACAGATTTTGAAAACTATGGATGTATTATTAACCATATTTTGGGCAAAATCTCACTATCCAAACCAGGACACAATAAACTTCCTAGGACATCTAAGAAACTGTTAAGTGAAAAGAAAGGTGTGCCTACTAGGACTAAGTAAGTAATGAGTCTTGTTCTACAGACTTTTTTAAAAAATATCTTTAGGACCAGGTCTACAGATTCTCACTATGTAGATTGGACTCCTGGTTATTTTCTTATTTTCAGCCTCCCAAGCACTGGGATTACAGGCATGTGCCATCACACCCAGTCTAAATCTCCCTCTCATCACACTCTGGAGGTAGGGCCAGCATGGGAGTCCAGGGATCGAGCCCAGGTCTCTGTACTCTGCCTAAGCAGGTGCTTTAATATGCTGACCTATTTGGCTGGCCCTCGACTACCATTTTAAACAGAAATCTTTCTCATTTGCAAATTATTAGATAATAGATGCCAGTCGTTATTGATATGCATTGTGCTTTTCATAGTGATAGTGCTTTATATATGTGAACACCAGAGTATTCAGAGGGTTTTCATATCAGGTACTAACTATATTATAAGAACTGAATACTGCGCAAAATATCTGAATTATAACTTTTCTTCACAGAACAATGTTCCACCTCCACTAATATGCTATAAAATATGCTAAATAAATTAATGAAGTTCATTCACATATACACAAGGAAGTATTTTTGTATCATTTTACATATCTAGAAACAGTTTCTGGGCTGGACAAATAGCTTAGCGGATTAAAGCACCTGCAAGCAGGCACAGGGGCTGGAGGTTCAATCACCAGGCCTGCTGTGCCAGCCTCACCCCTGGGGTCCATTGAGATGGCAACTGAGACTGGGCATGGAGGAGGAGGAGGGGAAGGGGAAGAAGAAGAAGAGGAAGAAGAAGGAGAAGGAGAAGGAGTAGGAGAAGGAGGAAAAGGAGAAGGAGAAGAAGAAGAAGAGGAAGAGGAGGAGGAAAATTGGGATTTATCTATGTAATTCTTAGGTTTTACTGTCTGTACACTATGTGGTAACCTAGAATTTTTTAGAATTTTGTTTTTAAAGTGTTTAGTGACCACCACCATTATTTTTACAGTGCTCATCTCAGGTTTAGCTTGAAGGGATTAAAAGGGATTTGAATGTTTCTTAAGCCTTTTGTGTCTGAATGAAATTACATTAGAAGTATATCTTAAAAGAGAAATGGATTTGAATGCAGTTTGTAAGATTGAGTTAGGAATGTTTGAAATTGAGAAAAGTCATGCTAGCAAACTTGTTAATTGGAAACTGCTGAGTATATAAGGGGTGGTGGTTCATGCACACAATACAAGAAAAGGAAAAGTTTCACTTTGGGGTCGGATTAGAAAACACTTGTATAATAAATACAGCACTTTATTGGGGAACAAGGGAAACTATTGATATTTACTCAGCAAAGAAGTGGCAGTGTAGGTACCTGAGTATATTTTTGTTCTAAAATTATAATAAGGATATTACTTGATACTGCATCTATGTGTATTAGAAAATAAGAATAAGTAAGAAAGCAGAGCAAAATCTAAGAGACTCTGTCTATAGTTCAATCAGAAAAGACCATGTCACCACCATTTGCCAGGTATATATATCATCTGGGACAGATTCCTTCTTTGTAAGCCTTGCTTTTCTTATTGTGTCCCATAGAATTGTTACAATTCTGTAGGAGATTGTGTTTACAATTCCTAGCACAATTCCAAATATATTATAGGTATTTGATAAGTGCTTGTTTTGTTGTCAATTAGGATACATAATTTTATTTTGGAGTCATTAAAAGTGGAGATAAACTATTATTTGTTGCTTTTTATTAAAAATATATGTGCTGATGGCATACAGCATGATGTGTTGGTATACATACACTTTGCAGAATGATTCAGTCAAGCTAATTATGACTCCCTCAATTCACACATTTCTGTTTTCTTCATAGTAAAAATATTAAACATCTACTTCCCTAGGAATTTGCACATATATAATGAATTGTTATTATTAACTATAGTGATCATCCTGTCTAATAGATTTCCAGAGCTTATTTCTTTTATAAATATGAGCCACAGAAATGTCTATTCTTTCTCCATAACACTTTCTCTCATAACTGAGATGTTTTACGGGAGAAAGGTGACGGTGTGCACTAACCTTGTCCTTCCCAAGGCTGTCCTCTTAACCTTACTGGATAAGACTGCTTTGCTATAGAATCCTAAAGCAAGGGGGCACAATGTCATATGGGCTTCTGCTGCCTCACACCACACCAGCAAAGAGGAACAGACCTAGGAAAGAATATCTTGTCACTCCTCAGCACCTGAGGGTTTGCTTTCATCACACAGTGAGTCAAGCATGGTGCTGCATTGGAGTATTTGCTAGACACTTGGCCCTAATTTGCTTATCTAGTACTTGTATGGCCCATCCTATGCATGAGATGGGAGAGTGAGAATATTCTTGTTGCATATTTCTCCATTAAGGACAGAGGCTCTGTTATGCTATAGAGAAAACGTAGGAAATTTGCCATATTTCAGTGCATGGAAAAGGTAAGACAAGAATAAATAAGTAAAATAAATCAATAAATAAAGGGCTCAGCAGATTAAAGCACCTGCAAAGAGGTACAGGGATCAAAGGTTTGATCCCCTGACCTGCCCCCATGCCAGCCCTACCCCCGAGGCATGCTGAGATGGCAATTGAGACTGGGTATGATGGCACATGCCTGTAATCCCAGTGCTTGGGAGGCTGTAAACAGGAGGATCACTGAGAGTCCTGTCTAGTAGCGAGACCCTGAACACCTGCAGACCTTTTCCTAAGATACAAAATAAATAAATAAATATGATTAGCAACAAGTATGTAACAGGCTTTGATGACCATTGATGTTCTCATCTATTCATTATTATTGTTGTTATTGCTATTATTGTTATTATTTTGTGGGGTATTGGGTATAGAACTCAGAACCCTTGCACTGAGCTACTCCAGCAGCCTTCATGTTGACAAGACAGGACCTCACTTAATTTCTGAGGGGGAACTCAAATTTGTGATCCTCCTGCTTCACTCTCTCAGGTGCTAGTATTATAGGAATTATTATAGTATTATAGGAACACTGTACTCTATTATAAATTTTGATTGGTTTTATCTTACCAAGGATTAAGGCTGTTCATATTTCTGACACAGATGGGCTGGAGATGTAGCTCAATGGTCTAAATGCCTGCCTGAAAAGGGCAAGGATCTGGGTTTGATCCCTGGTACAACATGCTATGCTGGTCCCAGAACCCCAGATGCGCTGCGCTGGCCAATGAAAATGGGTGTGGTGGTGCACTCCTGCAATCCCGGCATTGGGGTGGCTGAGACAAGAGAATCACTCTCCATCTGAACTGAATAGCGGGACCCTGAACCAAATAAGTAAATAATTTTTTTAAAAAATTAGAGCATATTTCTAGCATAGATAATGCAATAGAAGCATATACTATTAACAGTAGTCATTTTTGTTGTTGTTAATAAAAAATCCAAGCAACTAAGCAGTTATTAGAATAATTTTCTGCACTGAGGAACATAACTTTCAATCGATGCTATTTAATCCAACGTGTTACTGAATGTTAGCTATCGAGCAGATCTTCCTCAGTGCTGTTGGGATTTATACACCGCTATGCAATGCTTCCTTCTATCGAAATATTTTAAATGGAGCAATCCTATCAAGAATAACCTTGGGAAATAGCAATAACTAAGTCATTTAAAAATAAGTTTATTTAATTTCAGGTTGATTTATCTACCTGTCAAGAGATGCAACTCTGGCTCTGTTTGCATACATCTTTGCGGTTGGAAGAAGGCTGTTTAAAGGAGCTAAAGCACCCCTTTTAATAAAGTTTGGTCATCTGAGCCCCTTTGTTAAGAAATACAGCAAACATTCCTGTGTTATTTACATGGAATTTTAATGAAAGGAATGAAAAGTTCTAAGCTGGGAGGGAAGGGAAAAGAACTGAGGTCTCTATATGCTGTATTCAGTATGGCGTTGAAATTACCCTTTATACAATGTCTTTTAGCCATGTTACCAAGAAAGGCCAATTAAAGGCAAAGATTTATTTTAATACAACAAGATGGGATTGTGTCTGTTGTTGATAGTGACAGTTGGAAATTAGCGTTTTGATGCTATAATTTCTAGAGTCACTGCAGGAGAAAAAAGAAGGTAGCATTAAAAAAGTAGCATGATATTCTGAATATATTATCTGTTGAAATTCTAGGATTCATTTTCTCAGTTCTTCCACCCAAAGATTTGATATTATAATGTGTTTGGATTCCCAAGAGAAGCATAAATATTGCTGCAAGTGTATTACCCTTTGATTCCTTCATTTAACAGCCTAGCTCCTCCTGATTTCTACCATGAAGTGGCAGAAAAATAGAACCAAAGAATCTTTAGCAACCATATAAATTCACATTCCCAGTTAAATTAATCCAGAAGATCAATATTTATTTTTTTAAATCCAGCAAAGTATGTTAAATGAAGCTCAACATCTTGTTCAACGCCAGTCTCCTACTAACACTATGTGAACAAATTTTCTACCTATTAGGTTACTTCTAGTCATTGTACCACTACGCATTTATTACCTGGAAAAGCCACATTTGATATTTAGACACACATACACTTCTAGTTAACCCAGCTCCACATGGTTCAATGGAAATAGCAAGACTTTTAAGTTGGAGAGTGTAAGTATGGTCTGGTTTGAGTGAATTGGGAAAATTGGATGGCCCAGATATGAGAACTTATTTGCACCAAAATTGCCAGAGTTAACCCTAATATTCATAGTGGGCAGAGCATCTTAACGAATTTTTGAAATTCAAAGGCATTGGAGCAGTCAATTCATTTAGGCAGACTTCAGAAGAGAAACGGTGACCATTTATGGTTGGTGGAAAATCTCTGAGTGAATTACACATAGATTCCAGCCTATGACAGAGAGAAAAATCCATTAGAAAACCCTAGTACTTCTTTGTACTTCTTTGTTGGACTTCAGCTGCCAGCAAACCATGGTGGCTATCTGGTTTCAAATGTGTCCAATCTGTTAAAGTGGCAAAAATCCTTTCATAACAAATAGATTGCCTCCTTCTCATCTTGCTACCCATTGTACGCACCAAAGCAATCTCTTTAGAGGAGGTGGCTGTATTTGTTAAGTCTCTTCTTTCTTTATCTTAAACCAAATTTGTACATTTTCTGTTGGAGGTAGAATAGGAACATTTGCAGAACCTGGAAAAGTCTTTGACTTTCATAGCAGAAATTAGACTAAGAGCGGATGGCTGGAGATTCGGCTCAGGGGTAGAATGCTAGCCTAGCAAGCCAGAAGCCCTGGGTTCAGTCCTTGACACCAAAACAAAACAAAACAAAACAAAACAAAACAAAACAAAATTCTCTAGACTAAGGGGATACTTGGCCTTTGTTTCCTGTCTCCTTAAATTTCCCCAGAGACCAAATCTATGACTAAAGACTGAAAGATAGAGGTAATTCCATCAAAAGCCCACCAAGACAAAAATATTCTGCTGAAGGGACAGATGTCATTTTTCCTGTGAACCTAACCAAATTATATTTCCTACAAACAAAGTTGCTACAAGTTCCTTCAGGCTGGATGAAATCCTGACCAATTTCCATTGCAAAGTAATGGTTTCACTGAACCTTCCCCAATAAATCTGTCACCCAGGAGGGTCATTCTTTCCAAATGAGAGGTGACCTAAGAGAGAACAATAATTTGAGCCTAATGTAAATTTTTCTTTTTTCTTGCCTAAGTGTATCATTAAAGAACACTTAATCTCCTGAATAACACTGTGGGCCAATTTGCCACTTAAAAGAGAGAATTAACAGAGAGAACTCTGAGGGCCACAGCTCAACTTCAGCTAAAGAGGCCAGTGGCCTTTAGGGAACCATGAGCTCATTAAGCAGACACTCAATTACATCAGGAAGCCAGTTTTATTTTAAAATACGGTATTTTACTAAAATCAATGTCTAAGACGACAGTGATACTCATAGATTAAATATGGCCCACTCTGCACTGGTACTGTTGTAAGTACCCTACCTACAACATATTCTTCAGTTATAGTAGCAACACTCTGGGGGTTAGCATGTTACCTATTTTTTTCCATTTTAAAGGTAGGGAAAGCAGAGAAGTCAAATGAACTACTATGATAATAATGAGAATGAACAGTTGTCTGGTGCTTATGATTTGCAAGGCAATGCTTTACGAGCACAGTTAACGTTAATTCTTTTAACACACGATAAATCTCTCTGAAGAGGGGATATTTTTGGCTCAATCTTAAGATGAGAAAGTAGAGGCACAGAAAGGCTAAGTATTCAAAGCATCCATTACTGAATGATGGAACTGAGACTTGGATGCTGATGGTGTTCCCTCAGGCTGTCTTCTTTCTGTCGGGCAGTGGTAGCAGAGGGTTTTTATTTCAAGTCTGTGCAATTCATGTCATTTTTTTAGCCTAACATCCCTTCAGTCTCTTGTTCTCCTCTGTCCATTTTCATTCCATTTTCTGCAGTGTATATTGTTGCACAGACATTGGGAGGTACATGTACAAATACAATCCTTTTCTTTAAAGGTTTTGCTATTTAATGGCAAATCTTTCTCTGTACAACAGGGCCTACTGACCAGCTGACTCTAGCTGACTTCTCTAAAGGGTCATTCTTGGGTCAGCAGAACTCTCCCCCAGACACCTGTAACTTGGACTTCTGCCACCCTCAGGAGGTCTACGCTCGAGTCTGACTGCCATAAATGACTACATAATGAGCCACTCTGTCCTACTCAATCTGTGGCATTTCTGCCCTTGAAAAACTGTTATGGTTAACAACAAGTGACTGTTTATGAAGCTTTTCCCCCCTACCGAAGAAGAGAAAAACTCTTAAGTGATGACTAGAAATGAAGAGGACAGCCGTGTCTCAAGGAGTGACAACAGATTTGAGGGGCTGTTATATAGGTCCTTTTCTATGGGAGAAAATGAAGGTATTCCATGAAAGAATTAATAATCTGTCCAAACTTTAATGTTTTACGGCCTCCTGATATTATGGAAACAAAATATGATAGACTTAAGAAAACTTATTATTTCTGAAGACATAAAATGATATTGAGATCAAAGTGAAAGGGCAAACAGATGTTTGAGGAATTAGTATCTTCAGGGTTTTGCTGAATTTATGGCTAATAATTCCTTAAGTGCTCTGGTAGAAATGAAACTAAATGAGAAGTCACAGGGCCAAATTTGAACTCTCTCCGCTATCTCAGAGTTCATTTTTATTGACAAACTATTGTATTTAGTGTGTTTCACTTTCATGAAAGAAAATGGGATCATTTTTCATTTTTTTCTTAGATTGTATATTTAATTTTTGACCTCTTCAGTTTACACCATTCACCTGATCTATTGTATATTATTATGTCACATATCAACAAAGACTTTTACTTGCTAAGTTCCATATTATTATGGCACTTTCTTCAACTGCATGGTAATCATGTCAGTGTTGAGTCTGTGAATTCTATGTATGCATGACACACGTTCCTTGCCCAAAGTGGGTGTTGGAATAAAGCCTTGATAGTAGAGCTTCATTAGAGATTCTTATAAAAGTAATACTTTCCAAGTAGATCAGTGTAACTTAGGTTTATCATTTATTGGATGATAGTAATAATTGCCTTACATTAGAAATTTCATTCACATAAATAGTTGGATCTGATTATGTAAATGTAAATATGATGATGGATATAATTATTGAAATGCCTTCCAGTGAATACAAATTTATTCTTTGCATTTCCACAGTAGCCCTGTTTCATAAACCTGTTTATTTTGGGGGCACTACACAGTATTCAATAAATAATGTAATTTTTTCAATAATCATTGTAAAAGAATTAATTTTGGGGGGGTGACTTCTCATAAAAAAGTAGAGGATTAAAAATAGTCCTTTAACTTTTCTTCAAGCAAAAAGTACTGAAATTCCAATCTCACTTCTCTTGGCAGGCTCTTTTTCATCACAGCTTGAATGTGTTTTGTTTTTGAATTTGATTTTGTTAATACCTGTTTGTGATACACAAACTTTACATTCTTCTTAAGAAACGGGTACTGTACATAACACATCTTCACTCCTTCTTCCTCTTCCTCTTTGCCCACCTCCTTCACCCTGTTTCTGACCCCCTTTCCCCATTTCACTGCTGTGTCTGTTTTAATTTTTCAGTTCAGGTTATGACGCATGATGCTTACACTCATCGTGGGCCATATACTCCACCATCCTGAATCTTCCCTTCTCCTTCCCATCATGAACTCTCTTCACCCTTGGTCTTTTGGAGCCGTTTGCATTTGCAAAAAGAATCTCTTATTTTCTTCCACACATTGTATGTTATGTTTTCTTCCTTACTGGAATTTAGTAAAAATACTATAAATCTGACTCCTAGAGCTTTGGAGACTACAGATCACTGTGAAATAAAGATATTAGTTATACATTAGAACAGTAGAAGGACAGCTATCCTGAGTTTGAAGGCAGATGGGAAGCCCGGTGCTGTAGCAGCTTTCTGTGTAACACCAGATAAATCAGATCTGCATAATTCTTCCAGAAATGATAAATGTGATACCTCAAGATACAATTGTTCTGCATTCCTACTTCTAATTAGGCCCCAAATCTATTATTTCTCTTTCATCCTGGAACATTGTATGGTTTTCCAAGTTTCTTACCCTGGAATGAAAAACATCAAGTTCATAAAGGGCACAATTGACAGTTGAAACAGCTTTTGGTGCTACAGAGAGCACAGGGGCCTCAAGAGAGATGGAGTGGCCGTGTAATAAATGGCCTTGGCATTTTAAGTGTCAGTGAAAGAGATCAAGCTGGGTGATTTCATTTGTTACTGTCTGCCTGTTTTCTTCTTACAGAACTGTATTTGCTGCGTACAAGTTCTTCTGAATAAATGCATTCATGTGTGAAATCAACAGTCTTAGTCCTGCCTCCACTTGTGAATGCTCCACTAATCTGGGACAATTGCACGGCGTTTTTCGAGGGTTCCTTATCATCTCTGAGATAGGGATAATAATACCTAATGGTGTTTATAAAACATTCAGAGTTCATCTAAGAGGATTTTTGCATTTCTAAATAACTTTAAAATTCCAGGTATCACTCTAGGATGATGATGGTCATGGCTGAGAATGAACTCTGGAAGACCCAGCAACTGTGTCACATTTGAATTCCTAAGCAGGAGTTTATTCAGTGCTCCACAGCTTTTCAGTTAGCTTCAAAATTCGGTGGATTTACTACTAAATTTGGATCATCCATCAAGATTGGTCTTAGCAAGAAGGATCTGAATACCATCTATTTATTTTACTAAGAAACCAGTGAACCCCAACTTGCATCACTAAAAACTAATTTTTTTGAACATAGCGGTATGACCAATGTAAGTATTGTGAGAGTTCAAGAATGGTCATCTTCCCCAAATTAATAAGTTAATGAACTTTTGATTGCTTCTACAAAATCTCTGTTATCCAGTAAGGAATGATCATTTCATTTGTCTCTTCCAGGTGACATTCTAACATGAAAAGAGTCATTATTTCCAGCCAAAGGCTATCAAGAGTAACCTAGGACAAATGCATATCCACTGGGCTGAGAGAAGCGTGTAAGAAATATGAGTATATGAAGAGACAGAGCTCTCTTCCTCATTTGGACTGGAGCTTCTTTAACTTCAAAAGGAAAATCAGGCTTACAAAAATATGGCTCTGACCAGGTGATTCAATGAAAAGTCTAAAATTATCAGTACCTCTTCATAAATTCATTACTTTGAACAATTAAATTTCAGCAATAGAGCCCTATAATTAGTATTTGCACAGCCCAGCTGGTTCCAGGCACATACTTCCAAGCCACACACAGCCAAAGTGTGAAAGCCCCAGCTCTTTGCCTGCCTGCTTGGACATTGCAGCTCTTGGGTCTGTCTGACCCATGGGTTTGGCAATGTGTCTGGACCAACTTCCACAACTAAAAGGGATAACTTCAGGGATGATTCAAGATCCCTGAGGAGAAAATAGCCCTAAAATACCTAAGGATATTATAAATATTAAGGAACTCATTTAAGGGAAGCAAGAGTTGGTATTTGGCTCCTCCAAGGTTGGGGCTGAAGCTAGGAACAGTACCAGAATTAAGTGCTCTGCACATGTCAGTTCAGAAATGAGAACAGAGAAAATTCAGAGTTTAAACACACAAACAACAAATCCCATTTATGAGTACTTAGCAAAAATACCTAGAAATGTCCATATACTTAAAAGTGAAAGATTCTGTCTCGTTAAGTGTTTTACAAGCAATTTTCAAGCCAGTTAATACAAAAACAGCGCATCGTGATAAGATGCAGTGATTGCTTGTGAAAAATGACTAAGCAAGTGATTATTTGTCTAAATTTGATGAAATACAGAGTTAGCTAATCCCACCATACATAATAAATGGCCAGGTTGTCAGAGAAAATGATCTTACCTTAGTTTGTCTTTAAGTCTGAAAGTTTATCTGACTTAACTAGCAAAGGGGCTCTAGTTTCCAAACAGATAATATATATCAAGACCTCCTAAACTGGGTAGGGGGACAACACCTTAGCCTTCAAGATCTCTGCCTCGAAACTTTTGAGAGAAGATCTTACAGGTATTCTTGGCTAACCCAACTCATTCATTTCATGGAAGACTTATCCATATAAAAATCCATTTCTTCTGGTGTACATTGCCCACAAGTTAAGGTTACAGTATTCACAATTCTGAGAAGTAAACATTAGTGTCCTCGGCACTCATATGGTATTTCATACTGATTTAATAATTTCTGTGGCTCTCTGTCTTTCGTCACTATATCCATATTCTTATCCACAAACAAATTGAAATTTTTCTGAGTGTGGAGCCAGTTGCAGCCCAACTAATAGGTTGGTACCTACATAACGCAGGGGGCTAAATTCACGAGAACTGATAAAAGACACAAGGCAGTACAGTTTACAGATTTGACTGTTGATGACTAACTCACCTTGATTTTGATTAGTAGGAAAATAGCCCTTTATTTTCCAAGCTAGAAAATCCAAAGATCCCTTTACTCTTCTCTGTCCTTAGGCCACAATCCAGCAGGATCTGTGCCAGAGGTACATCTTACTGACTGTATGTTTTCTTTCTTTTTGAAAGCTTATTGGAACATTTTAGGTACACACAATGATAACATTCATCACAGGGATTTTGTACATGATATAACTTGATTCGTTTTTTTTCTCTGAATTTCTTCATCCCCAACCCCTCCTTTTCTCCTTACTTACAATAGCTTTGCTTGCATTTATTCCTTCTATTCTCTTTTTTTCTTGCTCCTTCCTCCCTTTCCCCAACCCCCTCCCTTGTTCCTCTTCTCATGGGAACAATTTCTTCCCATTCCTAAAATATGTCACACATTTTGGTCCTTATTTACACTTTTTCTTTCTCACACCAGAGAAACAATCTGGTATTTAAACATACACATCCATTTCTTTTTTCCATCTAAGAGTATGGTCTCAAGGTACACCCATCTAGCTAGAAATGTGACAAGCTTGTCCTTCTTTACAGTAGAATAGTACTCCATTGTATTAAAAGACGACACATCTCCTTTATGCATTAATCATTTGATAGGTATTTGTTCTGTTTCCAAGGTTTAGCTATTACAAATTGGTTTAATAAATAATTATAAACATGGATGTGCACATACCACTGTGGTATGATGCTTGTAATTCTTTCAGGAAGATACAAAGAAGGGGAATGGCCGAGTCAAAGGGAACTTTTAGTCCTAGTTTTTGAGGAATCTCTGCACAGATTGCCACAGTGGTTGCTGCAGTCAACCCTGCCACCAATGGCGGAGAACGGTTCTTTTTGCCCCACTGCCCTTCCATTTATTCTTAGTGCTTGATTTCATCATAGCAGCCTGCAGTGAGAGAGACTTTCACTGTTGTATCTCTCAAATGACTAATGATGCTGAACACTTTTTCATATATTTATTTGCCATTTCCACTTCTTCATTCAAGAAGTGTCTATTTCAGATGCCCATTTCATATTGGGTCTTTAAATTTTTAAGAGTTTGATTCTTTTGAGTTTTTTATATTCTAGATAGTAGTCCTTTGGAGAATAATGGGAATTTTTCCCCCACACTATGAGCTGTCTTTTTCATTTTGTTGGTGGTTTCTCTTGGTATGCAAAAACTTGGTATTTATTTATTACCTATGTATTTATTTATTGAAGTAAAATCTTGAAATGTAGTTCAGCCAGGTCTTGAACCTACTATGTTACCTAGACTTGCTTCAAACTTATGACAATCCTCCTGTCTCAGCCTCCTCAGTGCCAGGATTACAGGTGTGTACCAACACACCTGATGTGAAAGATGTCTTTCCAGTTGTTGATTCTTTGTGATAGTTCTAGTGCGAGTAGAGTTTTATTCACCAAGTCTTGGCTACACCAGCATGTTCAGTAGTTTTACCTATTCTGTCCTCCTGGAGATTTAGTGTTTCTGTTTTAATATTTAGATATTTGGCCCATTTCAATTTTAGTGCAGTGCATGATGAAAGATGTGGGTTGAGTTTTAATTATCAGCAAGTGGAAAGCTAGTTTTTTCAGTACCATTTATTAAAGAAGATCTCTTTTTCCAGAGAAGGTGCATGTCACCTTTGTCGAAGATAAGCCGGCCAAGTATGGCTGCAGTTGATCCTGCATCTTCTAGTCTGTTTCACTGATTTTACAAATCCCATTTTTTTCTCTTTTGTGTTCTCCTTCTTTCTCTTTCTCTTTTTCTTGTTTTTAGATTATTCTACTTTATTTTTCTTTTTTTTGTCTTTTTGAGGCAGGGTCTCACTATGCAGTTCAGGCTGGCCTTAAACTCACTTTGTAGTGCAGGCTGGTATTAAACTCACAACAATCCTCCTGCCTCAGCCTCTATTCTATTTTCTACTCTTTCTTCTGTACCCATGAAAAGGATATTTGAAGCCCTTCTCATAGACTTAAAACTTCTTTGCTATCTCATTGTTTACAAGATGAAATCTTTACAAGTTAGGATAAATATGCAGTATTTTTGCATAATTCTATGAGAAGAAAGATTTGCACTAATAGTGTTTGGACAGGATATCCTGTCTGCTTCTGGATAATCACTAGGAAGACAACAATGTAAAAAGTATTAAGTATTGAAACTGTACTATAAAAAAGATAGGTATACAGCTACATTTTCTTAATTCAGTGAATAGAGGCATCTGCTCTAACAGTGTTTGTAAATAGAATAGCATGTCTGCACCTTGTACAACAAATAACCACTATGAAAACAATATGCAATGTATTAATTATTGGATCTGTTCTACTAATTTGACTTGAAACTATCTCACTGCTATTTGTTCTTCAATAGAATCATGGGAAAAAAGATGAAAGCCAAATGCATTAACACAATTGTGTATCTTCATGACACCACTCACATCTTCAATTCCATCTGCAGTACTGTCCCAATTGTTCTTCAAATATATCTGCATCGTAAACATCCTATATATTGTCATATTCTACCACTTTCTCTTGAAATGCTGGGCAAAACCTCTAATTAGGCTGCAATCAAATTTCCATTATTACATTGATCAAACCCCTAAATGATATTTCCAAAATTAATATTACTATGCTATTTAGGATAAAGTTCAATTTTCAGAGCATGATCTGAAATCCAATTTAAAGTATTTTGCTAAGAGCAGGCCTGATAACTCAGCAGATTAAAGCTCTCGCTTAGCCAGGCCGGGTTCCAATTCTCCACGTGCCGTGCCAGCTCTGCCCCCAGGACGTACTGAGATGGCAATTGACACTGGGCATGGGGGCACACACCTATAATTCTAGTATTTGGGACTCTGAAAAACAGGAAGGATGACTGTGAGTCTGAACTATGAAGTGAGACCCTGTACTAAATACATAATATATATATATACTTTCCCCTGCTGGGTCTTGGCACTGACCTGATATTTTTGACTGTACCAGTTCTTTGAAGCCTGGTCATGACAAACACAGGAATTTGCTTCTGGGAAAGTGGACAAATTTGGAAATAATATCACATCAAGATCCCTGTCATTTATATAATACCTCACAATGTGCAATGAATGTATTTATTCGATGTCTATCTAGAAGACAAGTATTTTTAAACACAAATATTCAAATAGGACAGATGGCTTCTGTGACTTTGTTTTTATGCAGTGAATTGGATATTTTTGCTTGTGTACTTTTGCTGGTCTTTTTAAATTTGTCAAATCTACACATCTGTAGGCAAGGTCTCTGCTAAAGTATCTGCTGTTCTGTGTGGTGAACAGACTGTGCTGCTTCAGAGGTTCTGTGCTAAAAGTAGGAGAGGACCATGCACAACCCATTCAGGGCCCCAGTAGCTCTACTGACCAGTAACTCTATTGCTCTCTTTCTTTCTTTCACACACACACACACACACACACACACACACACACATACACACACCATAAATACAGTTATATGCACATATGCATCCTATTACATTTAGAATAATTTTAAAATAGCCCATTAATTTTTTTAAAAAACACATAATACATTTGTCGTATTCCTATACCTAGAGCTGAGCACTATGTCAATTTGTATTTGTATCCTTATATTCTTTACTTTTAAAGTACACAGGGCTGGGGAGATAGCTCAGTGGTCTAACTGCCTACCTGACAAGCACAAGGACCCAGGTTTGATGCCTAGTACTGCATACTGTGTTGGCCTCAGGAACCTTGGGCTCACAATGCTAACCACCAAACAAAGTATGGTAGTGCATGCCTATAATCTCAGCACTGGAGAGGCTGAAACAAGAGGGTCACTATGGGTCTGAGCTCTGTAGTGGGACTAATAAATATATAAAAGATTAAAAATATTTTTTAAGTACAGATATACATCTAGATGATATCTTGTCACTTGCATCCTTAGCATTTGTCAGAGGGATAAAATGCCTACCGTGCAAAACTTTATTTATTTATTTTTATTGAAGAACAAATAGCAAGGAGACAGTTTCAAGACAAATTAATAGCACAAACTCGATAAATTAATACATTGCAAACTGTTTTTGTAATGTTTTGGTATCATACAAGTTGCATACATGATATTATAGCAGATGTCTCTAATCAGTGAATGAAGAGAGTGTAGCTGTTTACTTATCTTATTTTTTATAGCTGAATTATATCACAGATTCAATAACTAATACTTTCTAATTTGTTATCTTCCTAGTAGTTGTCCAACCACTATTAGTGCAAATCTTGCTTCTCATAGAATTATGCAGAAGCACGACATATTTATCCTAACTGTATTGTTTATACACACACATCATGACTCTTCCTTTGTATCCCTGTTAAAAATGGTTTATTTTGGCTCATGGTTTCAGGGCACAAAGGCAGAGCAGTAGAGCTGGAAGGCGTGGTGGGGCAAAGCTGCCCACACTGGGGCAGCCAGAAGCGGAGCAGAGGAATGGCACCAGGGAAAGAAGCGCATCCCCAAGGTCCAGCCCCCAGCACTGCCTCCTCCAGAAGACCCTACCTCCTCGCAGCACACTCTGCTACAACCTCAGTGCGCTAACCCACCAATGATACAGGGTCTGTGTGAGCTACTCATCTCTCCAGGAGTTTTTGATTCCTGTGAAATTGACATTTCATATTACATGGAAAACTTGGGTTGGTCACTGATGATGTTTTGATTAGTTCCATACATTTAACTTTTCTTTTAAGATTAAATTTATTAAGTGCTTATTAGAATGGCATACCTTCCTGCAAAACTCAGGGAAGATCTGCTATACAGTTAAGCCCAATCTCCATTCAGCCCCATGACTCACAGCAAGAAAAATGAAAGCCGACACTCGTCCAAGGTCTTTTTGCAGAAAGTAACCTGTCCCTTATTGCTTTATCATTTCTGATATGATTTCCTGTGACATCAAAACACAAAGAATGACTGTGGTTTGCCTATTTTATTTTTCCTATGAAACACATATTTCCAGTAATATATTTTTAATTTTTATCTTCCCTTATCGACTATCTGTTCTGGTCTCTGTTTCTGTCTCTGTCTATGTCTCTCTCTCTCCCGACCCCTGCAAATCTTTCTAGGGTTTACATTTTTGTATTATCTGGGCATTTTAAAAAGCCTTATTCAACCTTTATATTTCCACTTTCTTTTTCTTTTTTGAAGGCCCAGGCCCACCTTGGTGGCAGGGCTAGCCAGCATGTGGTACTGGGGATTAAACCATGGTTCCTGTGTGTTTGCCCAAGCTTGCCTAAACAGGTGCTTTAGACCACTGAGCCTTCCACTTTCTGACTCATTTCTCTAGCATATAATTTCAATGTAACAAATCTAATTTTCATCATTGAAAACAGAAAAGATGATGATACAACCTTTTAAAACTATAGTCTTTATTGTTTAACTTGTTTCATACCAGTCATTGTTAGGGCTATGATTATGTAAGTGTGGCGGCTACGTCAGGATTTTTAAATGGTATCTTAAATTTAATGCAAAACCTCAAACCATGCTGCTCATTAGTGCATTCTATTTCTTTCAACCAAGTCTCTCAAATACTGAGTCTGGCTAAGTTTTCTATTTCTGATCCTGTGAGCTTTATTTCCAAATCAGTTGGGACTGCGATTTGGCTTTGCTCTGTTTTCTAATGACTAATTGCAAGCTTTTCAAGTTTGAAAGGCAAATCAGTTCTTCCTTTTGCACTGTTAATGAAATGGATGTTGATGTAAGAAAACTATTAGAATTGTCCATAATCTTAAATGTCAATGTTCTCCAGCCCTTTCACAGAGGTGGTCAAGGTAAATGCTGATACTGCCTGAGAACTAACCTGATTAGAGTCATAAAACAAATCTACCACAAATCCAGCTCTGGATTTCCTGTCTTCCAATTCCTAGCCTAATCCTTCGTCAATAATCCTTTGTCCTACTGCATTTCTGACGCTTGCTTGAAAGGATCTTTTCTGAAAAGTGCTCAAAAGTTTCCTATATTTAACCCTAAAGAATAGTATTAGGCAATCATATTGAACCTTTCTATGCTCCTGACCTTTAGATTTTATGCTAAGTGATTTCCTGGAAGCGAAGCCTACCACATAACACACATTTTTTTTTTCCAAAAGTCGTTAACTTGTTCTACCTTCTGAATTCATCAAGACTCACAGACATAAAAACCCCTTGAGGAATTACTAAATGTCTCAGACATTTTAAAGATGTTCTGGGTCAAATTACCATTTAGAAAGAGGACACTTAAATTAGAAGAGAAGAAAAGAGTTGAAAAATCAACTGATTTGCTCCCTTAGGGAAGGAGGGATGTCTCAATTATACGGAGTAGCAGGTCAGACTTCTCTGGAGATTTTACAGTGATACCTAATTCCAGTGTCCCTGAATAACCAGGCCTTTATGGATGACCTAATTTAGTTACAAAAATAATTGCTGTAAGGGGAAATATTCACCTTACATTCGACTAAAGAATAAGCTTTTTGAAATCTGTGAGTATATTGGATTCACTTACAAAGCAGACCCTCCCTGCTACTGACCCTTAATTGTTCTTCCTCATTATGTTTTCCTCTTTCAAACTCTGTTCAGTTTTTCAGCACACAAATTTACCAGCAATGAGAAGTGCTCACTCTGACTCTGGAAACACTGTGGCATGTCATTTCTCTTGTACTCCATAGAATTTGTTATGATAATAAAGAATCATTTCTACTTCTTTTTCTGCCCACCTCTCTGTAAACAACTTTATGCTAAAAACTGAATTCATCCTCCAGCCTTAGAAACAGGGTTATAATTATGATGCCTCAATTTCATGAAGTAAAATTTGATTTGCGATTTTTTTTTTTGTTTCACTCTAGAGAAATGTCTCCCAAAGAGAAATGCTTGCAAATGTATTGTTGAATGCAAATTTAAAAATAAATGTTTTCTTAAAACCCTTCTCAAGTGATTCAGATTTGTTCTATTTGTATTCAAAGGAAATAAGCTTAGCAGTTTCGAGTGGAAGGCTAAAAGTGAGAATCAGCTGATTCTGTATGTGAGGAAACAAAATTCATAAACCATTTAAACCACCCAACCGAAACACAAACAGGAGTAGGCTGTTACATATTTACATTAGATTTAGCATTCATTTCTTTAAATGAGGAACTAGTGGTAACTCACTTTCCATAAAGGTGAAAATTTACCAGTAGTCATGTTTGTCTGCATGGGCAAAGGTTTTGCAGTGCTTAAAATAGGGATTAAACACAAAAAGAAATGAACAAATTACCCAGAGTGTCAACCTCCAACTATTTATTTGATTTAATCCGTCTCATGGCACTTTGGACTTCCTCAACAAATAAAGCCACAAAAGCTAAGTTAGGTCAGTTATCCTTCTTGTTTTTTGTTTTTTCTTTCCTTAGGGGATTTAGTCTCACATGTAAAAGAATGTGAGTTGCCCTTTCCAACTTTTATTAAAGTATTTAACAATGTGCATCAAATCCATAAACATCAGCTGAAACCATTACCTTTAAAGTGAACCCTGAAGGAATTTCAAATAATGCTGACCTCCAGGGATCTCCTGTACTACAAGTACAGTTTGCATCTGCAACAAATAACTAATGTGTTACAGGCTGAATAGTGCAGTCATAGGAATAAAGAGCTACCATTTTTTGTTTTGTTTTATTTTATTTTTTTGCAGAACCGGGGATTGAACTCAGGCCCTTGTGTTTGCCAGGGAAGTACTTATTCTACTGAGCCATCTCCCTGGGCCCAGAGCTACCGTATTTTTAAGCTCATAGATCTTATGTGTAGGGTTGGGAGACCACCACTATACATCACCACAAATGAATTGTTTGTTTATATTTAAATTAACACTATGAACATTCGATTGTGCAACATTTTGCTGCACAAATAGCTTTCTGGGTTCAGACTTTTCTGCATAAGTCCAAGGCATGAAATTACTTCCTACTTACTGGAGAATTTGTACTATTTTCAGCCAAATTCACTAAAATACTTTGCAATATCAGTTAAGTTGAAATTTTCAAATATATTTTATTTGTATTTCTTATAATCATAAATATATCTGTTCAAATGAAAAACTTCTCAGTACAAGAAACTTAGGGCTTCTTGTTTGTACAAGCTAAAAATCATGACAGTTAATTGTTGGTTTAACTGCTGTAAAGCACCTTCATGGTTATTATTATCTCTATCTCTTTTTTAGTGTATTTGGGACAGAGTGTCACTAAACAGCCCAGACTCGTAGTGATCCTCTTGTCTCAGCCTCCCCAGTGCTGGGACTAGAGGCATGTGCCACCATGCTCGGTCTCCTCAGTCTCAGAGCACCCTAGGGGCGGAGCCAGCATTGGCATGGGGTGCAAGGACTGAATCTGGTCCCCGTGCTTGGGTAAGCAAGCACTTAGTGCACTGAGCTAATGATTTTTAATTGTTTCTACACCACACAGTATATCAGGGTTTATGAAATGCAGATATATGCCACACAATGCACACTATATTTTTAGGATTGACTTTTTTTTTTGCTTGCCTCATTCATTGATGACTATTTATAAAATACAATATTAATTAATGTAATTGACATTCCCAAAAGGTAATAATAATACAGGATGCCTAATGAACAACTAATGAAAAATGTGCGTAATTCATAAATGTAACAATTTCTTGAATATGTAAAATAAATGGAAATACTTTTATTATAGTTAAGTTTTTTTTTTCCTTTTTTGTTAATAACGGGGATAGAATGCATGACCTTGCACTTACCAGGCAGGTGCTTATACCATTGAGCTATCTCTCTGATACCAAAGTATGATTACTGTAATTAATTCAATTTTCCTAAATTTATTCATCTTTATTATAACTGAATAACTAAAAATTGTGATTTTTTTTCTGAAAACATAATGAGGCAAGAAAAGTCAGTCAAAAATATAAACATAAGAATATCAAAAGAAGTCAAAATGGAAAAATGACCACATGTGTAAATATATTTTTATAGGTTAACAAATACAGAATGAGATAATATAGATGTAGCAACAGAAAATATTATAATCACACATAAATTTATTTTCTTAAGCACTGGGGATTGAAACCAGGACCTTCATAGTGAGCTTTACTAGCCATTCATTCATTCATTCATTCATTCATTCATTCATTCATTCATTCATTCATTCATTCATTGGGACCAGGCCTCACTAACTCAACAAGTTGCATGGTTAGATTTGAACTTGTGATTCTCCTGAAAGGCAGCTGCTGCCCAGCAAAATGTAACCTATTTGGGAAAACATCTACAGAGAGCTTGGTACTTACTTAATATTTGGTTTAAAACAAATAATTAGGGGCTGGTCAAATAGCTTAGTGGATTAAAGCACCTGAAAGGAGGCGCAGGGGCCAGGGATTCAATCCCTGGGCCTGTCATGCCTGCCCCACCCTTGAGTTGAAAGGGCAACTTGAGATGGGGCTTGGTGGTGCACATCTGCAATCCCAGCTCTTGGGAAAGTGTGAACAGGCAGATCACTAAGAGTCTGATCTAGAAGTGAGAGCCTGAACACCCTGTAGATCCTTCCCTAAAAGAAAAACAAAAAGATACAAAATAAATAAATATTTAGGAAGGGAAATACTATCACAAGATGTACCACAAGTAGATACAATTAGATTAAAAGGTTAGATACATGAAAAGCTGCAGTTGGCTTTCTGGGGCATATATCTCAATTTTTGAAACTATGGTAAAATTACTCAAGTACTTTCAACTTCCTCTTTATCATGTCTAGTACACATGGTGGATCTGTACAGTGGGCTAGTACTACAGTGGGCTAGTACAGTAATAGATAGAACTATATGATCCTAAATATCCCTGCCAACTAAGGAAGCAGAAGAATTAACAACCCAAGTAAAGCAATTATTTTCTTTTCTTTACTGATAGGGACTGAGTAGAATTTGTTGTTATCTCCCAGGTCCTGGGAGATAGCTCAGCAGCACAGTGCCTGCCTGGCAAATGCAAGGTCCTGAGTTTGATTCCTGGTACCAAACAAAAAAAAAAAAAAAAAAAAAAAGAAAGAAAGAAAAAAAAGAAAGTTGTTATCTATACCCAGCTCTATAACTATAAGACCAGAAGGGGTCTTCATTTATTCCAATAAAGGTCAAGGGCCAGTAAAGCTGTGCTGGGTCACTTGAGAGTGATCTTATTTTCATTTTTGCTTCCATGACCCATCTGAACTTGTAGATTTCGCACAGCTGAACCAACCACCACAGTACACCTTGTGCCTTTGCTGATGACACAAAGCTCTGTGTTTTCTCCTGAAATGAAACATTTCAACTGATTGACTCTCTTGCTGGTTTTGAGGGGAGAGTTTTAGGAGCAGCCATGTGGTTCTTCGGAGCCTGAAACCATTTACTCCGCAAACACAGCAATAGACATTTCTACCAGCTATTAAGAACATCCATGCCCATTGTATACTTAAGATCAGGGAGACCAGAGAATGTGTCTGCAGATCTTATGCTTATCTTCTGAGAGACTTTTGGATCCTAATTTAACATTTCCTTCAGTCTCTTCCAGCTTCCAGGTTGTTGGCTGCCCAGTGCACTTTAGGACTCATGTTTAGATGGAATATTAACTCAGATTCTATATCACACTGTCTGAGAAATACCTGTGAGCTGTTACTAATAAGTGAGTATTGGTTTCTTTGGTGAAGAAACAGAAAGTAATTACTTACTAGCTATGTAGTAGTCTCCGAGGAGTCCTTTTCCAGAAAGACTCAGCCTCCCTTTCAATTGCTGGACTGTAGCTGATGATTGTTTCATATCTAGGAACTGAGTGAATTATAACTCTTCTCTTTGCAGTCAGTGAAGTCAACTCTCTGCCTCCCTGTACTTTATTTTCTGATTATCCAGCTGTAGCTCATCTATCTCACCCCCAGGATCACTATGCTCATTACCTCAGACTTAAGATTCTAACACCATGGTCACTGCAGCTAACTTGAAATTAGCTCCAGCTTTCCTGCTATGCTTACGAGCCTAGATATGGCTTTTTTAGATTCTGCATTTTGATGGACCCCAGAGAAACTAAGGTTGCCAGCTCCCTGCACCACCTCCTACAGTCAGCCTGGGTAAGAAAGGACGGCCAGCAGTGACTCCTTAGTAAAGCCCGCGCACCCTCTGAAGTGCATTCTTATTGCCACAGTGAGTCGTGCATCGTTGTGGGAGGCAAAGGACATGCTTCACAGCCAAGCTGGAATCAGACGGGGAAAAGATTAGCGGCACGGCACGAGCATCTCCTAAAAATGACTATCGTATCAATCTTACTGTGCAAAAATATTTTTTGGCTCCCCGTGTTCCGTAAAACAAATCCACATTCCTCCACAAGTCATACATCACCATTTTCAATTGACTTCTACTCACCATATGTGGAAATCCACTCCCTAAATACCTCATTATATATTCATATGAAACTCTTTCTCAGTGTCCGCAATGTGTGTTGTTTCAAAGCTTCCTGACTTTGCATATGTTATCTTCTCTGCCTGACATATGTTAATTTTTGTCACGTTTTATACAGAGAACAAACTTAAAATTCTTTGATGTGCATTCAGAGCACTGTACACTTAATCTCTTTACTGTGTCATTGCTGTGGCATGGTTTGCCAAGCACCCCAGAAAGTTTTCATTACTTATTTTTTAAACTCTCAGTAAAATGTCCCAACACATTATGAAACATTAGGAAGCTTCCATATCAAATTCCCCACCAGGTAGACTCACTTTAATTTCATCTTCACTGAGTAATTTTATAAATTTCTATCATGAGACTTATAATATTGATACAGGGAGAAAAACTGATCTCGGGTGGGTGACGTCCAAATGATACAGGTAGCCTCCAAATGACATAGGGAAATATGATGTCCCCACCTGACATGGATGAGTTTGTGTTCTCTAAAACCAAAGAATGAATTTTAGCAACAAACAGAGGTTATGAGCAGAATATATTTATTGAGAGAAAGAAAGCTCTCGTCTGAGAGAGGGACAGGAGGAAGGCCTAAGTGGGTTGTCCCTGGGAAGCTGTCTCTTCCAGGGAATTTTATAGAGTAAAATCATGTGGTGAGGTGGGTCTAAGGTGGAGGAAAACATGGGAACTCTCTTAGGTGGGCATGAGGTGGGACAAAACTATCATCAACCAATGAGATTACAAGTATCGTTGCTCAGGTAAAATCAATTAAGTTCAGGACCAAATGGGGTAGAACAGGGCTTTATTAGGTAGCCATCCAGTAGTAGTCAGATTAATGATTCTTCTGGCTTCCTCAGGGAGATGATCAATCCTGGATGCTTATTTTTAGGGAGGCTGGCATTTGTTTGATCTTTGGTCTTTAGGTCTGGCCAATAGCCGAAGCATACAGCCCTCCCATAGTTGTAATATGACTTGTCTTCTGAGTTATCTCCTTCGAGGGCCTAGCCCTGTTTGACTGACTATAATATTTCTGTCTAACTCATTTGCCTGCAACAATATTACATTATGATTGTCATTAAAACACATGGGCCCAGGAATGTGGTATATCACGTAACTTACATTTTTGTCTCTGCAACACTAGTTGTCCATTAGTTGAGTATTGAATTACTAAAGAAGGATTAAAAATGAGATTTTTCTTTTAAATTTTATCTATCTATCTATCTATCTATCTATCTATCTATCTATCTATCTATCTATCTATCTATCTATCTATTTGATGCAGGGTCTCACTATATAGTACATACTCGTGGTGATCCTCCTTCCTCAGCTTCCCCAGCACTGGGATTACAGGCGTGCACCACCATGCCTGGTGCACCATGAGGAACCAGGGATCAAACTCAGTATTCTTAAAAAACTGTAATGAAGATAAAATAAGTCGCATGATATAGTCTGCTGATGTACCCATTGCTGAGAATGTGCATATGCTCAAAATATTCAGTGTCTGGAAAGTGAGACTATAGTGAAAAATAGAATTCAGTTGGTAAGAAAAGAAAAAGCTTTTATTCCCCCAAGAGTTCATAATGATAGTTGAATTTAAAAAATTATAATAAATTATATACTGGGCCAGGGAGATGGCTCAGTAGAATAAGCGCTTCCCTGGCAAGCACAACTGCCTGAGTTCAATGCCTAGTTCAGTAAAAAAAAAAAAAAAATCATGTACTTTCTGGTGCTTTTTATCATGGTAAAACGGTATTGTTATTTGAAACAAACTAAATATGACTCTTAGAAATATATTGTTATATACAAATATGTATGAAGTTTTCATGAACCGTGATGGTTACACTTTCATAAAATATCTCAGACATACAAAAATACTATATAATTATGTTATATAACTCTTTATAATGTAAATTCATTCAAATTATGAGTAATCCAGCAAAAGCTAGAAATTTGGGACATGCATTGCATTTTCTTTGACTCATGAGGAAAATGTTATGAAAAATTTAAACACGCCATTGCTGAGGATGTTCAGATGCTCAAAAGATTCAGTGTCTGGAAAGTGTGACTCTATAGTGAAAAATAGGATTTAGTTGGTAGGAACAGAAAAGCTTTTATTCCCCCAAAAGTTCATAATCATAGATAGACGAATGTAAAAAGAAAATTATAATAAATTATGTACTTTGTGGTGCCCTTTTTCATGTGTAAAATAAGGAGACATGACAGCTTCAGCCAAAGTTACCACACAGTTGAATGAAAATTGAGTGGAAATCCTTACCTTCCAACTCACTTTCCCTTCTAGAACAACTACCACATTGAAATTCTTTACTGTTTTACTGGTCCCGGTTCCTCGTATCTGGACCTATGTAAAGTTTGACATGGACTGAGTTCTAGCATAAAAGATTTGGAAAGATAATTCTCCAGACCTATTTATATATTTACAGCTTTATAACCTATTTCCTGTAATATAGGAACGTGATGTTAGGGACTTTGTTTATTTTTACATTTTAATAATTTTATTGAGAAACAAGCAACAATGAAATAGTTTTAAAACAGGTTAGTAGTACAGTTATAGTAATCTACATATTGTTGTCTTTGTGGTAGTTGTTCCTAGTAAAGATGCAGACATGATATACAAAATAGCATAAATATACAGCTTCTTTCTTTTAGTTCACTGAGAAGGTTTTGAATTAATAATGTTTAGGGACTTTGGTTTGTATTTTGGGGAAAGGTCTACAGGGTGTTCCGGGTCTCACTACTAGATCAGACTCATAGTGATTCACCTGTTTACAGTTTCCCAAGATCTGGGATTACAGGTTCAAGCCACCACTCCCAGTCTCAATTGCCTTCTCAGCAGGCCCCGGGGATTGAACCCCTGGTCCCTGAGCCTGCTTGTAGGCTCTTTAATCTCCTGAGCTATTTGCTGGCCAGACTTTGTTTTAATTTACTCTGTATATCCAGCGTCTAGAACCATGTAGCAGTTCAATAAATCTTGTTGACCAAATGGATAGTTTAACTTTTAATTAAATTTTTATTAGCTGTTTTATTTACAGCTAATTTGAGATACATTGGATTATCAACAAACAATCCTTTTTTTAAACAACACTTTTTAAAATGAAATTTATTTTTCAAGCTGGCAATAAAATAAGAAATCACCAAAGGTCTAAGCCAAGTCCAGGTAGGACTTAGCAGACTTAGCAGAATTCTGATAGCAACAGTGAAGGAATACAGAGAAACATTACCTTTAACATTGTGAGATAAGAGCCGGCAGAGATAGCTCAGTGACCTAAGCGCCTGCTTAGGCAAGTGCAGAAACTGGGATTCGATCCCCAGCACCTCATGCTGTGCCGGCCCTGCCCCTAGGGCAGGCTGAGCCATCCAGTCTGGGCATGGTGGCACACCCCTGTGATGATCCCAGTGCTGGGAAGGTTGAAAGAAGGAAGATCACCACTAGTCTGCACTGAGAAACATTTTATGGGTGAAAATAAAACAAGTTACTTCTCTCTCTCTCTCTCTCTCTCTCTCTCTCTCTCTCTCTCTCTCTCCCCTTTTCTTTTTTTGTATGCACTTAGTGCAGGATCTACAGGGTGTCACTGCATAGATTGAACTCCTAGTGATCCTCTTGTTTTTAGTCTCCCAAATGCTGGGATTACAGGTGCGCACCACAGCGCCCAGTGTCATTTGCTGACTCACTGTGTCCCAGTGACAGGGTTGGCACTGCACACCAGGGTTGAACCCTGTTCCCCCAGTGAAAAGTCACATTTTGAAGCAATCAAAAATACGCTGGGAAGGAAAAGCCTAAATGCAGTTGAGACGGAATTAAGGTTCCTTCTGCAGCTACGTTATGACCTTGATTAGATGACTAGGAGAACTATTGTGTACGAAGCAAAGAGCATGTGTGGTTGAGTCTAAATAGATTTCAGCTTCCTAAAATACTAAGGTTTTTCAGATGTAAGATATATAAAGAAGAATTAAAACGCATGAAAATGATAGCAAAAAGAGGCAAAACATGCAGTGCTTGAACGATGTACTTGGAATTTATTCATGTATTTATGTACTGACTGTCTCCATTACAATTTTTAAAATAGTGAAATAAACAAGTTTTAATAACTTTGAAAATAGTAGGAAAAAACAAAATAAAAAATCAATTCAAAATATGACTTAAAAAGAATATTCATAAATCAGAAGATTAGCATAAAACATCAAAGATATTGCAAGTAATAATTCCTAGAAAATAGCAAACTACACTTAAAAGAAAATTTAGTGAAAGGAAAAACCTGAAAGAATGAGGTTATATAAGAAATAAAAAAATATTAAAGCATTAAGAAAAAAGCACACATACAAATATATTGACTGCCCCAAATTATCTGTTTTGGGTGGGTTTTCCTAAGAGAAAACTCAAAATTTCACATTAAGGTATGAAAATAAAACTATAGAATACAACAGATTCTGTGGAAAAGGTAATAAGTAGTTGACAGTAAAGAGATGAATAATTTTTTTTGTCAAGTTAACACAGACTAAAGCCAGATAGCAATTGCAGGTCACAGTATTAAACAAGGCTACAAAGTTTATTTATGATATGATGTATAATATGTGAAAAAGTGATTTTGGATCGTAATTATTTATGAATACAAAACATACCCATACATAATAAACAAAGTCCTCAGAAAATGAATAAATAGTAAACTTGGTCTGATTAATTGGTCCAAACCTGGGTCTTAACAGATCAAGCAAGATAAAAATTAAAGACTTTTGTGCAATACAAATAACATGCATTTTTCTAACATACTATTTAATTTTTTAAGATTTGATTGTATATTCTACAAGATTAAAGTCTCAAGAGATTCCACAAAGCAGAAATATTACAGACTACATTATTTCACAATGATATATACTAATACTAGAAATTATTTAAAATGATAACCAAATTTTAATAACCATTATTCTAGATGATCCAAATTAAATTTAAACAAAAGGGACATAGTTTAGAAGGGTAAAAATTGTATAGCCAAGATTTTACTCAGATTACTAAAGTGAAACTGTATTATAATAAGGAAATAGTTGGAAAATAAAAGCAAGCACTCCAGGCTGGCCAAAAGACGCAGCAGATTAAAGTGACTGCAAGCAGGCATAGGATCCAGGGTTCAATTCCTGGGCCTGGCTGTCAGCCTCACTTCCCAGGGTGCTCTGAGACAGCAGTTGAGACTGGGTGTGGTTACTCACCTGTAATCCCAACTCTTGAGAGACTGTAAACAGGAGGATCACTATGAGTCTGATCTAGTAATGAGACCCTGAACACCCTGTAGGTCATTCCCTAAAATATAAAAGAGAAAAAAAAGTAAGTACTCAATTTAAGATCTTAGTGATAGTATGATGAGTAACATGAAAAAGAAATTGTTAATTAAAAGTGAAGTTGTAGGATAAATTCAATAATATTGATATATAAGGTAAGAATTATCTCTCCAAAGACAAATAAAAAAGAGTCACATAAATTGCAGTGCTGACAAGTACAATGAAATATGATCAATATGAATCATTGTAGAGAAGATCAAGAGATAGGTAAATTTATCCATGTAAATTGTCTTCAATTTTATTCAAATAAATGTGAAAATCTTGAATAGATTATCTGGATCATTTTCTAGAAAAAAAAAATTTCAAACAAAACCAGCACCATCAAAACAACAAAATGGAAAGCATTTTCAAAGATTTCTATGATGAATGTAGCAAATGGCATCGAGGGACAGAACCACGATTTACTCTATTTTGTGACAATGTTAATTCCCAGGAGTAGCCTAAGAACAATGAAGACTAGACTAACAATTTAAACATGTGTCCTTTCACTGAGACCCATCCATTTAAAAGAACTGACTCCCAAGATAGATCTTCACAAAGTTACAAATGCTCATGAATGTTTATTCCATCAGGGACCCCAGTGAAGCATGCCTGCAATCCCAGCTACCAGAGAGACACACGGGAAGGATGACTGCAAGTTTGAGGCCAGCCTAAGAAATTTAAGAAGACCTTATCTAAAAAAAA
Source organism: Ctenomys sociabilis (assembly GCA_004027165.1). NCBI lineage: Eukaryota > Metazoa > Chordata > Mammalia > Rodentia > Ctenomyidae > Ctenomys > Ctenomys sociabilis. The sequence goes on from PVKA01000087.1 coordinate 46,695, forward strand.
CAAAAAATTCTGGAATGTAGCTTTGACATAAAATAACCAAGTATAGTCTCCAATGCCAAAAAGCAAATAAACAAGTTTATTACAGTTACTTATTTGTAACAGTAATAATTAGAAACAACATTGATGAACATCAATAGAGAATTCTTGCATGTGGATTAAATATGCCAACATGAAGTGTTATCCACATGCTCAAAATAAAAACCATCCAATGATACAGTAATGTATCGCAGTCTTATTAAAGGAGAAGAATAGGGAACAGAATAGCACTTATGATTGCCTAGCATACATGAATGCATGGGCTCAACCCCCAGTCACAAAAAAATAAAGAATACGAGTGTTTATATGAATAGATATGTTAGGATGTTTGCATAAAATTTTTGAATGACATACATTGAGTTATTAATAGCATTACCACTAAACAATAGGATTAGGGCAAGCAGTGATTTCTCTTTGTATCATAAACTTCTGTGAGGCTTTAAGTATTTCTTTAGGTAAAATATTTTTTCTTGAAGCTATATATACAATTGGGCCTATGATCTTGCTCGTACTCAGTACATACTCTAGACTACACAATTTTAAAAAGAGAGACATTAGTAGAATCATCTATATCGTACTTAATAAAAACTTCTTTGTATATGAAGAATTTTATTATTTCTCATGAAGAGAAAAAGAAGCTCAATGAACATGGAATGATCTAACTGATTAAATAATTCCATAACTAGATAAATTATGAGGGCCATGGAGATGGCTCAGTAGAGTGAGTGCTTGCCTAGCAAGGACAAGGGCCTGAGTTCAACCCTGGTTCCACAAAAAAAAAAAAGTCAGGTGGATAATTATGAAAAATATTAACTCCACTCTATCAACAGTAGCTCCTCCTTGGAGTATATTATTATAATAGTCCTTTATATTTTATTTTTGGTCTATTGTTTACATATCTGGATTGCTTGAAAATATTTCATTTTGTGTTACTCTAGCAATGAAAACAAGCAACAATATCTAAGAAAATATGATTATATGCACATTTTCTAAACCCCAATGGCCTTATTGGGTCTGGAGGCAACCCTCGTGAACCAGGATTTTGGATATAATCTACAGCTTCTGATAACATTTTCTGTGTTGGTCTCACCCTGAGCTGGGGAGCTATACAACTGGAAATAGTTACATTTTTCAGCTTCTTAGTAAGACTGATGATAGTAATGAATTTAGGAAATGAATGCAAGTGCCAACTTTTTAAAAAATAAGAGCAATATACATAAAAGACTTGAGCCAGAATAATCAACCAAGCAACAAAGCAGATGTAATCTGAATTCTGCATGATCAGCTGGATTTCACAGTGGAACAATCTTGTTTTGATTTAAAATCACCACATAGATAGTCACATGACCCTCATCAGCCTAAGGAATTGAAGCCTTGGGGCCTATTTCACCAGCAGGATAAATTCAGGGCTAAAATGGCCTACTATTTGGACTACAAACAACACCTGAGGTCAGCTTGACTCAGTTTTAGACAAGTTTCCTTTCTTGTCTAGGCCACAGTCTATTTTTGTATAATACTGGAGGTTAAAATAAACTATAGAGAATGAAATCATTACCTGAAGAACAAAGGTGGTGTATCTGCCCAGGGAAGGCTCACCCAATACTCTGAGCAAAACGTAAGGGTGTTAATTTATCAACACAGCTCACCTCATACCGGGTCCAGAATGTTTTCAGCTTTTAAGTCCTAAAGAATGTCTGTAGTACAGGGTATCAGGATAAATCCTGAGGGGATTGGACTGACCTTATCAGATCTAAAAGCCACAATTCTGGTTACATAGGTTTCCCTTTATGGTCTTAACCATCCAGCAGAAAAGTATAAAAACGAAGTATAACAAGTAAAGCCGTATTATTATGCTGAGCTGTGAAAGGCTCAAGTCAACATCTTCTGACATTGCCAGTCATATGGAAAAACTAAATACTATTATGGACTACTGAACTATTTTGGAATATATTGCTGAATTCACTTACCTATAATATTTAAATGACAATACCAAACAAATAAAGGGATACAAATGAATGACCACTTAGTATATGTATATTCAAAATAGTTAAGATAGGTATACAGCTACATTCTCTTTTCAGTGAATAGAGGGATTTGTTCTAATAGTGTGTGTATAAAGGATATCATGTCTGCATCTTGTACAATGAATAACCACTAAGAAAACAATATGCAATGTACTAACTATTGACACTGTCCTACTAATTTGATTTGAAATTGTCTCATTGCTATTTGTTTCTCAAGAAAATTATGGGGAAAAAATAAAACTTTTGTACACACTGAAAAAAAAATAAAATAAAAAAGAATTTCTGAGCAGTGAGAGAAAGATGAAAGAACTGCTAAATCTTTCCCTTAATTGTCATTGTCTGCAATGAGTGTTGTCTCAGGAAATAAAGGCTTACAGTTCATTCTTTTACCCCATAATATTAATTTTTGCAGTGAGAATGCAGTTAAATAATGGCATGATTAGGAAATAAGGAGCCATACACTCTGAATTGATTCCAGAGGGACACAGGGTATATTAACTGAGGCAGTTTATCATTTTTAAGTTCATTTAAACTACAAAAGTGGGTGAAAATAATTCATTAGTTGGCACAATGAAACTATCCCATACAGATTTTTAAAGCTGGTTTCTCTACCATATATAAAAAGTGTTGAAACAGGCAAAACACTTTCCTAAAAATTTTTAGCTAAAGATGGAAGTTTGGATTCATTTTGGACACTTAGATAACATTTGACCATTTAATTGATTCAGGAAATTCAGCTAAATAGCTGTTGTCTTACTTAAAATTCAGCCACTTCTGCAGGTCAGAGAAGTCGGAGACACCAGGAACAGCCTGCTCCTTAAGTTAGTATTTTGATCTTGCTTGTTTGGAATGCAAGCAGGACTCTGATTACTTTTGAAACAGCTTGTACCAATTTCAAAACCTCCTGCTCTGTCACATCAAAGGAAAGCGCTTTTATGGGATAGAAAGAGGAGCTCATTCGACTAATCATCTAAGACTTATTCTTGAAGTATTTTGGGGGAAGTTCAACATGGGTTTTTGAAGGTCACAAACTATTTTAAATTAATCTAAGAATATATGCCTAAATCTGGCTCTTTGTGGGGGGGAATGTGAAAGTTAGAAAATTCTCACAGAAAAACTGATTCCTCTTTTCTTTAAAGTACAGTTTGAAAGATATATACATCTAATTTTTTTGAGCAGAATATATTTATTGAGGGAAAGAAAGCTCCTGTCCAAGAGAAGGACAGGAGGGAGGCCCGAGCAGGTAGTCCCCCAGAAGCTGTCTCTTCCAGGGACTTTTATAGTGTAAAACCATGCAGGACTAAAGTGGAGAAAATGAGAACTCACATAGGTGGATAAGAGATGGGTCACCACCTAACATTTTTATTTGGAAATATTTCAAACTTTGAACACCACATACCATGCCAGCCCCACCCCTGGGTGCTCTGAGTCAGTGGTGAAGTCCAGGTGTGGTAGTAAGTGCCTGCAATCCCAGCCCTGGGAAGGCTGAAAAGAGGAAGATCACTACGAGTTTAAGACACATAGTGAGACCTTGCACACAAAAAAAGAAAAGTTGGAAATAGCCACCTACATTACCAGTACCCACCTACTGCTAACATTTCATTCCATTTGCTTCAGCATCTTCTCTCTCCTTCTTCCTCCTTCATTACCTGCTTGTGTTGAGTACATCGATGAGTGTGCAGTGATGCAGGGATGCAGGAACATTTTTTTTTTTTACATTGCAAACTGTTTTCATATCATAGAAGGTGCATACATGATATTATACTTACAGACATTACACCGTATGTCTCTTGTCAGTAAAAAGAGTGTAGCTGGTTGCGTATCTTATTTTTTATACCTGAATTACATCAAAGATTCAATAATTAATACTTTCTACCTTGACATTTTCCTAGTGGTTGTCCATAGTACTAGAAGCTGACATAATATCCTGTCCAACCACCATTAGTGCAAATCTTGCTTCTCATAGAATTATGTAGAAGCACAGCGTTATCTATCCCAACTGTACTGTCCATACACACACATCATGATTCTTCCTTTCTATACCCCTTCCTTTGTCTACATCTGTCAAAGGTCGGCACTCCATTGTCATTCAACTAACTTAGGTGCTTGAACTCGACACCACAATCCAACACAGTCCAGTATTCTACAACAATAGTGAGTTATTCAAAGAAGTTGTCGACCATAGCCATTTACAGCTCAATTTAATATTATGGCCCCGCGATGTATACTTCATTTTTATACTTTTCTGGTGGATGGTTAAGACCTAGATAGAGCAAGACTTATATACCAACACATGTACTTTGTGTTTCTTATGAGGTCAGTGAAATCCCCTCAGGGTATATCTTGTAGTCCTGTACATTATTCTGTAGATCCTTTGTCTGTGTCGTCCATGTGGATGAGTCATAACCAATGCTTGACCAGTTTGCTCTCTGTGAGAGCCTGAGAGAAAGTTTTCTCTCCATGTGACTCTCCCCAGGCACACAATAGATCATTGATCACCTTCCTCTGTGGCTCCATAATCTCCTTGATCAGAAAATTTGGAGCTCAACTGAGTTTAATGATGTTGCAGTACAGGTTCTCCTATACTGAGTCTTTGCTGACCTTGAAAGGTTAGGGCCAAAATGTTGGCTGGCCTGTGGCTCTTCTATTTCTCCAACATTGATCTGTGAACTTAGGTTGTTAACCATCCAGAAGAAAAGCTGATTAATATCCTGCAAAGTGTCATTCACTTTGACTTATCGGACTCAATTGATTTTAGTTGTTGTTGTACATTTCCATTTGTATTTCTGCTTTTCGCTTTTTATACTAGGGAGACTATACGATATCTACACATGTGTGTCTGGTTTATTTCACTTATGAGTATATGTTCAAGTGGCATCCACTTCAGTATAAATGCTTCAAACTTATCATTCTTAACAGCTGAGTAATACTCCATTATATCATAGAAATACCACATCTTTTTCAACCATTCCTCATGTGATGGACATCTTGGTTGTTTCCAAGATTTTGCTATCACACATTGTGCTGCTATAAACATAGGTACACATATATCACTATGATACAATGTTTTCAGTTCCTTTGGGAAAATTCCCAGTAGGGGCATAACTGGCTTCAATGGGATTTCTAGTCCTACTCTTTTGAGAAATCTCCACACTGACCAGGAACATTTTTGAGGAAGAAAACAAAGATAACTTTGCAAGGTGGTCATTGCAGAAAACTCCAGGACACTAGAGGGATTCTTTGCTTGTAAGACAAAAGGAGCTGCCTCCTTGGCATTGTTTTGGATCAGGACCCTGTCTTGGCATCTCTCTGAATGCTTTGTTGGAGGATTTTTTTTTTCCATTTTGCCTACTGTAACTGAGTTTCTCAATTCAGTTTAGTTTTTAGAAAAGTTTTTGAAGTTGTAACTAAAAGTCAGTCAAAGCACTAGTTTAAGAATTACTGTCTGTCTTACATAATCAAACATCATCACTTAGTCCTATATGAGAAGCTGAATCTCCACCTTCTCACACCTTTTCCCAAATGACCACTGGTAAAATTCATAGTATGTACTCTAATTCCATGCAGGAGTTATTCCCTGATTTCCACCAGCAACATGGACTTTATTGCAATATGGCTGGGTCTTTTCTGTTATGGAACAAATTAGGTGACTTACCTCTGAAAGTACACATAACATGATGGCTTACATAGAGTTACCTCAGATAGCTTCATCTTGGAAGGGACTCTAAGGAATAAGAATAAAGGTGGGAGGGCCAGTGAGATAGCTCAACAGACTAAGCACCTGCTTGGGCAAGCTCTGGGACTGGAGTTCAATCCCTGGTACCACATGCCTCACCCCCAGGCATGCTGAGCCTGCCACAGAGTCTGGGCGTGGTGGTGTACATTTGTTATCCTAGTACTGGGGAGGCTTAAAACAGTAGGATCACTATGAGTCAAAGATGCACGGTGAGACCCTGTAACAAATACATTTAAAAAAAGAATAAAGGTGGGAAGGAAGAAAGGAGAAGGAAAGGAAGGAAAGAAGAAAGGGAGGGAGGTAGAGGGGAAAGGAAGGGAAAAAGAAAAATCAAAGACCAGAGCTCAATCTAAGAAGTTAGTCTCATCACCATAGCAGACAACTAGAGGTATTTATACATTTTGCTAGGTGTCTTAAATGAGATGTGAAGAAAGAGCTTATTTTACTCCACTTTTTAAGAACAAGGAACTTATCTAGTCGCTTCCATCATTCATTAGTTAAGAGCAGCCATACTTGATTTAACTCTCCCAGAGTTACAAACATTTCCTGTATCATAGTGTTTTCTGGTGATTTTCCCCAAGATACAAGTTCAGAAACAGAAGTTACCCCATTCAACTGAAGTAAGATTAGACCTGCAAAAAGCAAAAACTAGATGAAGAGGGGGCCTTCAGTGATGTTAATTTAGACGTAAGGTGAGACAGTTATATTTTTCCTTTGAGCAAGTGGAGCAATATTCTTAATATTTAAAAAGATATTTTAGAAAGAGTATATTTTTCTGATTAAATGACCATAATATTTTTATTCTTTCTCAGTGGCTTCTCTTTAAGTCTGTTTCTCATTGTTATAACAAAATACCTTAGGTGGTAGTTTGTATATAGAGAATGGGAAGATGACCATCTTGCTCTTCTGGAACCTATTTTGAGGACTGCAAGATCACGCAATAGCTACTCAACTCCTCCCCGAAACAGCACTCCTCAGTGGTCTTGCACCAAGCCCCACTTCCTCCAACGTTACCACATCACCTCTCATCTTTACCACCCTAGGGACCAAGTTTCCCACACCTGCACCCAAGGGGGAAGCACCCAAGATATAGCCAAAATGCAGCAGCTGCTATAAGGCCTTACCATGAACCTGATGGTTTAAGTAACACAAATATATTTTACTCCATTCCTCAAAGCCAGAAGTCCAAAATTAGTTTTCTTGGACATAATTCCACGTGTCAGGAAAACCAGTTCATTACTCTGAGGCATACTAGGTTTCCTTGCTTCAACTCATAGAGTTTGCCCATGTTTTCTGGTTTACGTCACTGTTTTGGAGCTCTCCAGAAAAGTAGAGCCAATAACCTATGAACATATATGAGCTGTAGGAAAGAGAAAGAGCAAAAGACACAGAATGCTATTTATTTCAAAGAATTCACTGACCCAACCATGGGGAATTCCAGCAGGCTGCAATCTCAGGGACAAGCTGATGTCAGTCTTGAGACTGAAGCAAGTCTGGAAATAGAACTTTTACTGTCTTTGAAGGACCTCTGTCTTTTCCTTTTAGAGCCTTCCACTGTTTGGATGGTGTCCATGTACATTACAGAAAATATTCTTCCTTACCCAAAGTCAATTGATTTAAATGTTAATCACATCTAAAAATGCCTTAAGAACAACATGGGAAATTGTATTTGACCAAACATCTGGGCCCCCTAGCCTGGCCAGCTTGTCATGTAAGATTAATGATCACAGTCCTTTTCAGCTAAAAATACATTACTCTAGTCTCTGCTTCTAACATCACATGACTATTTTTCTGGACTTCTTCCACATGCATTTCATTTCTGAGTACTTGTCATTACATCAACCCTGTCTGGATGAAAGAGGAAAATTTTTTCATAACTGAATCATTTAGTTCATGAAATCTTTTTAAATTTTTTTTTAGTAAGGATTTACAGGTCTAGAGGTTCTCAGGGTCTCACTACATGGATGGGACTCATAGTGATCTGCCTGAGTTCAGCCTCCCAAAAATCTGGGAATACAGGTGCACACCCCTATGCCCAGTCTCATTTGCAGTATCAGGGTGCCCCAGGGCTGGGCCGATGTATGTACCTAAGCAGGCGCTTTAATCCACTGAACTATTGACTGACCTTTAGTTCGTTAAATCTTCAGTGTCCCTTTTGCCTTATAATTAATATTCACAGATTGCAAAATTTAAGGTGTGGAGACACTAAAGGGGGCATTTTTCAGACCAGTATCATAGACCCCAAACACTCATAGACATCCCACATGCAAAGTGCATTCTTGGACTTCTGGGACATACGCAATACTGAGCCAAAGTTCCACAACATTTGGAGACCTGAAAAACTAGAAAATAAATGATCTGCCCTCCAAATACAATGGTGGGAATGACAGAGAACATAATTTTACTGCTGTTTTAATGTCCACATTCTAAAAGCAGTACAAGTGGGGAAATAGTCACAGGTCCACAGAAATTCAGAATCTAACCCCATGAGCTCTGCTGGGCCCCAAGGACTGGAGATAACACTGGTGGCCTCACCTTGAGTCTGTGGGCCATGATAGACCCTCGGAGATTTCTGTGCTTTGAGCAAGGACCCCCATATATTAAATTTTGGTGCACTGGTAGGAGGCGCACTAGCCCTAGGAGAGTCTGTAGGATGAGGGTCCTACCAGGAGGTGTTTGGATCACTGAAGAGGTCTGGTTTCTTCTTCCTGTTTCTGATTCTCAGCACTGGTTTTGCATGATCCTACCGTGATGTTTTGCCCTTGCAAGTACCCCAACTCAAGAGATTCCCCTGATTTTGGATCAAAACTTTTAAAGTATTAAGCTCAAATAAACCTTTCTTTTTATAACATAGTTGCCTTGGATATTTTGCTATAATATCAGTAAACTAGCTGATACACTTTGTCGTTTAAATATTACATTTTTAACTATACCTATTTATAAGGAATAATTAATCAACATGTGTAAAATATTAAATGATGACATTTGAGTAATTAGTATTTCTACCTCCTCAAACATTTGCCAGTTCTTGTTGGGAATCTTCACATGCTTCTTTTATAGTTCTTTATAAAACACATGACCAGTTATTTGAAACTGTGCCCACCACGCTGTGCTGCAGGATATTAGTACTCATTCTTCTTAGCCAACTGTACTTTTGCAATCATTGTCACACTTCTGTCTGTCACCTTCCCTGCCTAGTTTTCCTAGACTGTAATGAACACTATTCCATACTCTTCTATTAAGTCAACTTTTATTTGTTTCTGTATTATATGGGAAGACTCAGATTTTGTCTTCCTATGTCTATTTCATTTCATTTAACACAGGGTTTTCTTTTAGAGTATATTTATGTTCATAGAAAAATTAAATGGAAAGAACAATTGCTACAATTGCTTTGTTCACACACACACACACACACACACACACACACAGCCTTGCACTATCAAAAGCCTTCATTAATTGGTGTCTTGGTTAAAACCATTGAACTACTACTATTATACAGTTATAAGAGAAGGTCTGCAGTTTTCATTAGACTTTACTACTCATGGTATATATTCCGTGAGTTTGAGAAATATAAAAGGACATAAATTCAGAAATATAGCATTTCACAAAACAGTTCTAACTGACCCAAAAATTCTGTTTGCTCACTGTAATCATTCCTCCCTTCTTCCTAATTCCTGGAATTCACTAATTCTAATAATATCTTTATAGACTTACTTGTGAGAAAGTCAGTTATATAGTTAAAACCACATGCTAAATAGCCTGTTTGGATTTTCTTCATTAACTTAGTAAAATATGTGTACATTTCCGCCATGCCTGGAGTTGGGATTGGTGGTATAGGCTCATACTCCCAGGTACTTAGAAAGCTAAACAAGAGAATCACAATTTGAGACCAGTATGGGCAACTTAGCAAGATTCTATATCAAATGAAAATAAGAAGAAATGGAATGTAGCACTTGCCTAGCACACATGAGTCCCTGGTTTCAATCACCAATAAAACTATCTCTGTCTCTGTCTCTGTCTCTGCCTCTGTCTCTGTTTCTCTGTCTGTCTGTCTGTCTGTCTCACTCTCTCTCTCTGTGTCTCTGTCACACACATACACACACATGATTTTTCATGAATTTTCATCTTAATTTCTTTTGGCATTAAGTAATATTGCACTGTTTAAGTGTGTTACAGTTTATGTGTTCAGTCATCCTGGTTGCTTTTAAATTTTGGCAATTAAGAATAGAACTGTCATTTGTGCTCAGGATTTTGTGTGGGAATAAATTTTCAACTAATTTTGACAATAACAAAGAGCACGACAGATAGATTATATGGCAAGAGTGTGTCCACTCATCCAAGAAACTAGAGACTACAAAATTGTACCACTTTACAGGGATGAGGGGCTCTACATTTCCTGTATGGGTATCTTGCTACAGTTTTGTCTTTCTCTTCAGAGCACACCTCCCTAGCAATGACTTTCCCAATTTCAGTTTCTTTTCAAATCTAGAGAGGCTGAGAAATCACAAGTCACCAGTTCTGGGATTCAGTTAATTAGTTTTATTTTCCATTTATCTCTTTCCTAGCACCTTGTCTTATCAGCAATAACAAGAAAGTAGACTGTAACTTCATTGGCTGGTATATGTGAGATGCTGCATGTTAAGCTCTTTGCATACAAGATCTGTTTTCACTTCTGCATGGAATGATGTTCAAGTCTGACACACAGAGGTGTTTGATGTGTAAGCAGAAATCCTTTTGCATCTTCTAATAACACATTTGTTCTTTCTTTCCTACTTATCTCTACTAGAACTTTTGAAGTCCATATTTTGGTCAACAGTGTTTTTATAATGACATAGAAGACCCAAAACTGCCAGCAAAATGAATCTAGATCTAATAACCAAATGCAACAGCATAGCTAGACACACATCAATACTCAAAAATCGATAGCTTTCCTGTACATAAACAACAAACTCACTAAGAGAAAAATTAGGGAAATATTTTGCTCAAACCTATGATACTTTGGCTCAGTGGCATTTGGCAGAGAAATGCTTACCACTGAGCTACCATCATAAAAACAGCATGGTGCTTGAAAGAAACAAACAAATAAAAAAAAGAACACAAAAACATGCAAGTATATATATAAGATGGCTGAGGTGATTATATTAAAAAGTTCCATCAGTTTTTTGAAAATAGCAGTTAGTGTGTAGAATTTTCACCTTGACTAACTTTGTATACTGATATCTGTGACCTAAGCAACTACATCAAGGAAAGCAGTGTGTAATACAAAACCCATGGTCAAATACCTGCCATTTTGCTCTTCTAGATGTGTACCATTTCTAATGACATATCCATTATTATTATACTCTCCATAAGACAACGTTTTAATAAAAAATTAAAAAAAGAAAAAAGAGAAGAAAAATATTTAAGGCTTCTTGAAAGGAATCTGTAATAAGCAGCCATATTTCCAATTTTACATAACTATATCTGTTAATCTGAGCAATAAATTTGATGATAAAAATAGATAATATATCAACTATTGTTAATTAGCTATTCTTAGTTTGAAAATCTGTAACATCTGTATTGTTGTATGTTACCTTGTTTCTGTCTTTGTGTCTGATTTTTGTTCTTGCTTTGGTTTTTACTTTTCAAAATAAAATAATTTTAAAAAGAACAATGGAACAGATTAGAAGATGCAGAAAAACTCCAGACATGCTCATGTTTGACAAAGGAGTCAAATAACTTCATGGGAAGAAAGATGACCTTTTATTAAATGGTGCCGGGAAAACCGACTTTCCATATGCCAAAGATCGAAACTAGTCCCGCACCTTTCACCATGCACAAAACTAAAATCAAAATCAATCAAATCTCTAAACACTAAAACAGAAATATTAAATTTGAAGCTGGAACAGACATAACTCTTGAAGACATTGGTTCAGGCAAATATTTACGAACAAAATTCTGATCACTCAGAACTTATCACAGAGGATCACAATTGAGATCTCATTTTAAAAAGCTTTTATAAAAAGATATATATAAAAGCTTTTTCTCAGCATGAGAAAACACCAACAGAGTGAAAAGACAAACCACAGTGTGGGGAAAACATTTTGCCAGCTGTTCTTCAGAGAAAGGTCTAATTATCTAGAACATATGAAGAACTCAAAAAATCAGATCCCCCAAATTTAAAAACTCAATCCAAAAACAGACATCTGAAATAAATAGACATTTCTCAGATAAAAAAATAGAAATAGAAAATAAGTATATGAAAAAAATGTTCAACATCATAAATCATTTGAGAAGTGCAAATTAAAACAATATAATAGCCGGGCGTGGTGGCGCATGCCTGTAATCCCAGCACTCGGGAGGCTGAGGCAGGAGGATTGTTGTGAGTTCGAGACCAGCCTGAGCTACAAAGTGAGCTTAAGGCCAGCCTGAACTGCATAGTGAGACCCTGTCTCAAAAAGACATTAAAAAAAAAAAAACAATATAATAATAACCAGAAGAAATGGCTATTATAAGAAATCATCCAATAACAAATGTTGACAGTGTTGTATGGAATAAGGAACACTTCTGCACTATTGGTGAGAGTGTAGATTGATGCAACCATTCTGGAAATGAGTAAGGAGATCACCCAAAAAAACTAGAATTAGAAGTTCCATTCAGGGACTGGGGAGATAGCTCAATAGAATAAGCACTTGGCTGGCAAGCACAAGGGGCTGAGTTCAATCCCTGGTTGTGGGAAACAAAAAAAAAAAAAGGGAGTTCCACTCAGACCAGTTATTTCCATTCTTATTATCTTTTCAAAAATATTAAAAGTATCTGTTTCAGTTACTTTTGTCTCCCTGCTAGCACAAAACACCCGACACCTAAAATTAAGGAAAACAAGGTTTATTTATCTCACAGTTTGTGAAGGTTTCAGTCCATGCTCAGCTGGCTTCTAGACAGAGGGACACAGGACAGAGGGTAGCGGCTCATGGCTGTGGAAAATAGCAAAAGCAACAAAAAGGGAGGAACAGTGGCAACAGAAGCAGTGGAAGAGGCAGAGAGCAAAGGTCTCTCCCTCCCTATTATTGTATTCAGACTGTGCTCCCCAGGCTGGGCGTGGTGGTCACATCTGTAATCCTAGCAACACTCATACCCATAATCCCAGCATTTGATCATGACTTAATCACAAACTCTAGAAGCCCACCGCATGACTGTATCAGGATTTAGAGGGGAGGGCAAGTAGACACAAATCATAACAGTATCATTTCCCAATGATACATGTACAGCCATGTTTATAAATGCACAGTTTGTAATAGTTGAATCTTGGAAGCATCCCAAATGCCTATCAACTGATGAATGGATAAAGAAGATGTGTGCTTTTTCAATACATTGGAATACTATTGTGCCATAAAGGAGGATATGATTGAGACATTTCTAGCTAAATGGGTGCACCTTGAGACCATACTTTTTAGTGAAATAAATTAAAAATACATGTAAATACCACATTCTTTCTCTGATGTGAGAAATCAAAAATGTAATCAGAAACAAAATGTATATTAGATATTGTGATGTTGAAAGAAAGTATTCAGAATGGAAAAGGAACAGGGAAAGGAGGCAAGAGAAAAGATGAGAAAAGAAGGAACAAATGGTGACAAAGTCCTTAAAAGTAAGGAGGGGCAGAGAGGTTGTAAAGATGGCAGAGGAACAGGGACAAAAGGTACCTAGTTGTTTCATACAGGAACAGATTCCCTATGATGAAGTCATCATTGTATGTATTTGAAATGCACCAATTAGCTTACATAATAAAATTCCAGTTTCATGATGATGGAAATGTCCACTAAGATACTACAGGCTCACTCTACTATAAGTTTGAAATCTCCAATATCTAATTATTGCTCAGGTCAAAGCCTTTCCACGTATTTAACAATTCTTTACAATAGCACTTTATTTCTAGGCAGCAAATTTATAGTAGTTTTCAGTGGTTGTTATAACAAACCATTGCAAATTTGATAACTTTAAGCAATGCAAGTGCTTTCTCTTAGAATATGGGAGTCAAGATGCCCAGAAGTCCAGAAGTTCAAAATCTATTTCTTTAAATATAATCTAAGTGTTAGAAAGATTGGTCTTCTCTGCAGTCACTGGAACAGCATTCGTCTCCTTGCATGTATCACTTCCTGAAGCTCCCCTGGATCCCATGATATGTGGCTTGTTCTCCATCCTCCAAGTGCAAAGTGGCAGCCTTTGGTTTCTTCATGACATGGATTTACCTGGTGATCATAGCAGGCCCACGTGGATAATTCAGGATGACATGCCTACCTCAATGTTCTTAACGTTGTTACATCTACAATTCCTCTTTCACTGTACTAGGTAGAGTTCATGGGTTCTTAGAAGCAGGGCATGTGCATCTGGGTGGTTGGGGAGGAAATTGTCAGCTTAGCAGAGGCTGAAGTTTATATGCTTGGACCTATATCTCTCCATTTCCTATCCTCACATTCCCACCACTGGTGTCCACCATTTCACTCTGAACACAAGTATATTTTAATTGTTTTGATTTTAATTTACATTCTAATATTTTTTAGATTCTTGTTTATCAGATCATGCAGTTTTTCTTTGTGTCTGGGTAATTCCCTTAGCATGATGTCCCCAAGTTTTTCCATATTGTGGTAAATGGCAGAATCTCTTTTATTTCTCCATTCCAGTTTATCCATCCCCCTGTTTTGTTTTGTTTTGTTTTTGTATTTTAGGGAAGGGTCTACAGAGTGTTCAGGCTCTCACTACTAGATTGGACTCAGTGATTTGCCCGTTTATAACCACCCAAGAGCTGGGATTACAGGTGCATGTCACCACTCCCAGTCTCAATAGCAGTCTCAGGGTGCCCTGGGGGCAGGGCCAGCATGGCCAGCCTGGGGATCGAACCCCTGGCCCTGTGCCTGCTTGCAGGTGCTTTAATCTGCTGAGCTATTTGGCTGGACCTCAGCACTAGCACCAACCAAAGGTTGGGCTTGAACCACCAACCTTTTAGTTAACAGCAGAATGTGCTGATTGCATCACAAAGCCTGTACCAGTCATTGCTCTGTCAACAGACACACAGGCTGTTTCTAGATCTTGGGTAATAAGAACAACTTTGCATTGAACACTGGAATGCAGACAAGCTCATTGGGTGGTGGTTTCATCTCCGTTTTGTGTGTACACAGAATAGTGGTTGCTAGGTCCTTTGACAGTCCTAATTTTAATTTCCTCAGAAATTCCTGTATCTATTTCAACAATGGCTAGACTAGTCTACATTTCCATCAGCTACACTGTCTCCATGCCTTCACCAGGGTTTGCTTTCTCTTGCCATTTTGAAGATGGTTTTCAGTGTATCATTGTGAGGTGATAACTCCTGGATTTCAGTTGCACTTCTTTTATGACCAGCCCCGTGGCACACTTATGAGTACACTTGTTGGTGTTATTTATGCCTTTGCCTTTTTTGGAGAAATGTCTGATCAGATCATTTATCCATTTTTATTTCAGTTACTTGTTCTGCTGTTGATACATGAATTCTTTATAAATTCTGAATATTAACTATTTACCAAAGATATAGCTTACATATCAAATGTGTACAATGATTTTCTCCACCTATGTGCTGTCTTTGTATGTTGTGGACTGTTACACAGAAGTTATTAAGTGTGACATAGAGTAATTTATTTGTTTTTGGTTTCATAGGATAATCTGTTGGTGTGATAACCTAACATCAGTCCCAGAAAAGTCAGTGTGTAGGAGTTAGCCTTCCTATGATATTTAAAGGTGTTTTTATCCCTCCTTTATATACAGATATAATAAATGCAGGAAATGAACATAATGTAAAATATAATAGGGATTCTAAGTAATGAATTTGTGATGCTTTACAAAGAGGCTTTACAGATACTGCTTAAAGTGAAATTGTAGTGGTCGTATCTATGAAGACCTATGCCGGGTGAAAGTACACTTTGGGTTGGAAACGCCTCCTTCGTTTGTAAATGATTATTTCTTTTTTAGTGGTCTACTCAGCGCACCCTGTGGGTGGGACTGGGGCAGCACACAGTGTCCGGGGTTCCAATCGCGGTCTCTGCCCACTTGCCTGAGCTTGCCTAAGCCGGCGCTTCAGACTGCTGAGCTACCTCACTGGCCCCTGTAAATGATTGTTGCTGAAACTGAATCTGGTGAAGCTCTACGCTGGTATGACCTTCAAGTATAAATGCATTCACAAAAAGTATAAATGTGAGAAAGAGATACAGGAGGGTATAGACAAAGAACAAATGACAAATAAATATTAAGACTGTAGAGGATTTATCTGAAAAAGTGACCAAGTAAGAGTTGCTGAAATTTAGAGGATGTACATAAGCACTAGCATCAAAGCCTTTCTTTAAAACACAGACACTCACATGTGCTCACATGTTCACATTCGGGCAGCTCCAGCCAGCGGACACTACAGAAGATGCCTTCCGAAGAAAAGCTGATTTTCTCAACAGTGAGTTACCATACAATTCTCTTTAAAGTGTCTTTACTGTGAATGATCAAAGAGCAACAGCACTGCCTTCATTCCTGTCAAAGGCCACACTGAATTCCAGGCCTTGAAGTGCAGTAGTGAAGCTGTATTTCTATAAGCAATAGGCAGAAATTCCCTGTTTCATTTCCACTGACCCCAAAGCAGGAGCGTACTGCCTCATAAGGACACTAAGAGATGTTCCTTCACTACACACCCAAACAACCTTTCTGTATGAAACTTACAGCAGCCTTATGAAAACAAGCCTTGCTTGTTCCTTTTATTTCACACCAGCTTATGTTTATTATGTATACCAAAGGCACAAGGGTAAAGAGAAAGATACAGTCTTTTTAAAATATTTCTAATGTCCTCCTAAAAAACGTACTCAGTCTAACAGGTAGTCACTTATCCAAACCCATGTAAATATTATCAATGAAGAAATCAGCTAAGATAATTGTACTACTAATTTCTATCAGTTCATTAAAAGAAACTGCTAGTGCTTATATTCTTTGATCAATTATTCATGCCTGTATCTGGTGAACTGAGGTAGCTACTTTGAAGATAATCAATCGATTATATGCAATATAATAATCATGTTAATTTTCTATCATCTTTTTTGAAATTCTGTATCTTTTTATTGCCTTTTTGTTCTCTTAAAAGTAAAGAAAATGAAATTGGTACTAAAAAGAGAGGATAACTTTTTTTTTCTTTTCTTTTGGAGGAAGTAAGGATTGAACTCAGACCCTTGTGCTTGCCAGGGAAGTGCTTATTCTACTGAGCCATCTGACTGGCCCCAATAGAAGATAACTTTTCAAGTAAAATATTTAATCATTATGTTAGAAAGTAATGTGAAGATAATGGATTTTTTAAATTAAGGAAAGAATGAAAATATGTTTTGAACTAATAACATCTCCATAATTGAATAAACAATAGAGACAAGTACTTTGAGGGTCTTTGTTTTAGTCTGGAGTCAACAGAAAACATAATCTTAGGTTTGAGTCTCACCTGAGACATGTGGCTATGTGTACAACACTAGAGAGCAGGACTGAAGGAAGAGGTGACTGAAAGCAAAGTGAATGGAAAAGCCAATTCCAGGACATGCTTTTAACTTGAATAAATATAGCTGATTCTAAGTCCAAGCTGCCAAAGAACCACATGAACTCCTCCAAGAAAGCTCTATGTTGGGAGGCAAGAGAGTAGATTTAAAAAGGTACACCAGTTGTTTTTCCACTTACCAATGTTACACCAGAGAATGACATTTCTTACTGGTGTGTAACAAGTTCTCAGTCCGCATCCTCTGTCTCCCAGCCTCTCAATTAAGAAGAGAGAGGCATGAACAGGAGATGAAAGAGACCAAGTAGCTGAACAGAAGCATATGACCAGTACATGCCACAGTTCTCAAAAATGTTACTGCTTGCCTTTCTAAGTGTTCAATAAAATCTTATGCAATATTTGATAGTTTCCCATATACCGTTCCTAATGTACCTATTTATGTCTCTTCACAGTTGAAAAACATTCTACGTTTACCTTGTCAATAAACTGTTCATTAATCTCTTTGCTAACATTTTGCTGCTTAATTGAAATAAGTAACATTTATGATAAATATTATAAGAGTATTAGCTGACAGATTTCTGGAATTCATACTTTTTTTCATTTAGATGTCTAACACCAAATTATCTTGACATATGTACAAAGGCTTGATTCAAAAGCAGTTTGATAATGTTTTTAATGGAAAATAAGATGGGATTTAATCCTGGGAGTTGGGCGGGTGGGTGTTTATGCAAATAGTCTGCCATGCAGCAAAGTTATTCACAAATCCACCATAAAAGCTGTTGATATTCAAATAAGGGCCCATATTCTCCTCCATCTCTCCCCTACATGACACGACATACTTTTTACTGAATATTCAAGACTGAAAACGCTTCGTTTTTGGAAACAAGATTTCCACTTACAGCTTCCACTGTCTAAATCTTCTAAAGCAGCTTCTTTTCAAAAATAAATAGATAGATAGATGCAGACGGCAGAGATTTAACATTTGGTAGACCACAAATGTGGGAATTTCAATAGAAAAAAATTGTGGGGATGTAAATCAATCTATATGTAAAGCATTATGAATTTATCCTATATAACCCACCTGTGAGAAACATGTTAATTTTTAAAAGTTAATTTAAGCCTGGAATTGAGCACATATCACCCTAGGAAACAAAATGTCTACATTGTACACAGGGAGAGCTTGTGAAGGAAAAAGGCATAGTCCTTTGACTGTTATGGTTTCTATGGCTAGATCAGCTCTTTTTTACTGTAAGATGACACTGCTAAATGTTGATCCTCTATCCTTGGCTACTCAAAGGCTGATCACTGAGACAGGATGACTACACTTGCAAGGTGTAAGAGGCAGCCTCTGTACACTCTGGTCACCCCCTCCAGCCAGTCCTTTCACTGAAAGCAACCTGAATGTTTCTGCCACAGAAGGCCACTGACATCTCCAAAACTACCCTCCTAGAGTCTAATTACTCTTCTACTTCTAAGTGTGTTTCGCTTGGTCTTGAAGAATAGACCTCTTTCCTCCCTTCATCCTTGGCCCCAGTTCTGCCTAATTTCTTTCTCTGAGACAGGGAGGAGATTTTATTCACATAAAATCCAGAGAAGTTGGGCCAACCAGATAGTTCAGCGTGTTAAAGCTCCTGCTTAGGCAGAGTACAGCAGCCATGGTTTGATCCCCGGCTGTGAGAATGCCTGCAATCCCAGTGCTAGGGAGGCTGAAAACAGGAAGATCACTATGAGTTTTATCTGCATAGTTAGACCCTAGAGATTTAATACATAAATAAAGTACTAAATGTACTTTTAAATGTACTAAATGTACTTTTAAATGTACTAAATACATTTAAAAGAGAGAGAGAGAGAGAGAAAGAGAGAGGGCAAAAGAGAGAGAAAAGTTGATGATTTTTCCTAAACAGTAAGAATAAGATATAATGTCTTTGGAAGTCCTAACACAAAAGTAATTCTTTGTCTTCTCCATAAAGGATTTGTATGCTAAATTTAATTTTCCATTACAGTAACTGTTGTTGCTTTAAATTTGACATAATTTCATTCTTTCCTAGTCTCCGTGCCATCCCTGGATTATTTCAATATTTGTTTTACTATGTGTGTCTTTTATTGGAAGATGCTTACTATCTTTCTCTAATAATATGAGGTACAGAGAAGGATGGATTACTTAAAAATGTCTTAGAAGCAGTTATGAAATTCTTTCAGAGCTTGAGAAATTTCTTTTAAAGGAGTCATTTGGTGAGCTCTTGTCCAATATGAATGATGATCTCTTCTCTCTCATACATGGTAAGTCCTTCCCTTCTGATTATGCATTTACACATGATCTCTGTAGCATAGATAAGTGTGATTATATAATAAAATTTCTTAATAATTTAAAAAAATCTTTATTTATGTGGTACAGGATCTTACTATGCAGCTTGGACTCCTCCTGTCTCACCTTCCCCAGTGCTGTGATTACAGGCAGGCACTACCACATCCAGTTTCTGTGGCCAGCATAGTGCTCCTGGGATTCCGGGGATTTAACCCAGATCCTTGCACTTGCCAGGCAGACACTTAGACCACTGAGCTACCTCTCCAGCACTGCATTGTTCTTTATACAATTCAAAATCTAAATAAAACTTTTTAAACCAAGAAGGAATCAGTATCAAAGAACTAAGTACTCACCAAGGAGTTCATAAACAAAAGAACTTAGAAATCTCATGTTAGAAAAAGATAGTTCCACACACATCACAATTTACATCACATAGAGAAAGCCCATGTCGAAGGAAGCAAATCTTTCAAAAGAAATACAAAATTTTGGCACAAATTTCCTCAACATATTCATTAGAGTTGTTCTTCATCCATCTATCTAACTTCACCTCTCTATCCCCCCTATTTGATGATGCTGAATGTTAGAAAGGTTGTATTGTTAGGTCTGAGAAGCCCACCGCATGAAGAAAGACTCCAAGAGACGTCCTCTCATGTAAAAGCAAGGGGATTTTATTTTCCATGCATGCATGGGGCTCACTGAATGCGCAGGAACAGAGAGCCCTGAGCTGACTGTGGGCTGGGTTTTAAGCCCGAAGACAAAGGGAGGAGGGGTCTTGTAAATGCGGTTACAGAAGCAAATGGCATTGGTTAGTTTAGGTTGACCTTTAAAATAATTGGTGGGTTTGAGAATATATGATTTTTTAAAGAAACTAAGAGGGGTAGGCCATAGGGCAACTATTAGTTAACTCTGTGGTTTTAGCTGTTTTCTGAGAATGGCTGGGTCAAAGTGACTTATTTTATAAGAATGTTCCCAGGCTGGAGATTAAATGTTTTTCCCAGGTAGGCCTGAGGTTTTTGTGTTCTCTTTGTTTCAAAAACATGGATAATTTAAGCTCTATGGCTGTAAGCAGACATAATGTTAGGCAGTAATCTGTACAAGCTGACATGTACTAAGGCGACGCATACAGAACAGGATGGCGGTGTAACCTCATGTATGCTCTTAGAAATTATTTGGGCTTTACAATATAAGTTACTCAGATTTACACAGCTAGATTATGATTAAGGGAATAAAGATGTAGCTTGGAATAAATCCACCATACATAGTATGTTATTCTATTTGGGGGATGTGGCAGACAAACATTATCTCAGTGCTGACTGCAATTCTCTATTCCTAAAAATTTGTAGACTGACTTGGGGATTGGGTGTAGTCTAATTTGTATAGCTAATTCTTATTAATAGTTAATCTTAATTATACTTAAAGTCTGAGTTCACCCGTTATGGAGAAGGAAAAGAGATTTTATTACTTTCATTTCTGATGAAGGCAAAATAGGGACAAAAAGAAGAAGAAAATACAAACACCTAAGGAAGAGACCATGAAAATGGCTAATAAAAGGAGTATAAATTACTGCAGAGTGTATTATTTTTCCAGTTATCATTAGCCTTTGATAAGTTTTATAATGCAAAGATAGCAGGGAAAATGTTCTAAGTAGAAAATTGTATATTTCCTTTCTTCAGATCTTTAACTTTTAAAATTGCAACTAAACTAACAGAATTTGAATTCAGTCACTTTAAGCTGTTCAGTTTGGTTTTGTTCACTTTCAGTTTCCATCTGGGAAAATATGCTGCCAAAATACGCCTATGCAGGTGGCTTGTATGGGTTTCCCATATGGGATCGCTGATACCAAGCCAGAAATCTCCTAGGAGCCCTTGTACTGGGCCCCAGCCAGATTTAAGCTCATTATTTTGACTGCCTATTTCTCGCATAATGCCAATATGGAATTAATTGAGGTATAGATTATACACAGAGAAGACAGAGCTTCTGCAGAAGTTTAGCAGGAGTGACGAAGGGCCTAGCTTTTGGAATTAGGCTTCAAGAAGACTTATTTATTTAATCCTCAAGGGCATAATGTGCAGTTATTGTAAATATTAGAGGGAGGAATGTAAGTAAAACATTCACCACAATACCTACTAAGTAGCAAGTGTTACATAAATACATTTACAAATTATATCTAATTTACAGTTGAAAAAATTAAGATGTCAGGCATTGTTTATCATTTTAGAAATAGATTGCCTAATGAGTATTGTAGGAATAACAGGAGTAAAACATGAAGAAGGTCGCCCAACATTTCCTTCACTACGTTAACATTCAGACACAGTGTTTTCTTCACATCGGGTCTTGAATGAAATTGTAATACACTCACCAATAACAGCTACATGGACAAAATCACATTATAGGTCCCATTTTATGTAAGATTAAATTCCAGGACATTTGGCCTGAGGAAGAATATCTGCCTGGCTGATCCCTTTATGTCCAATGTGAATTATAGATTCATTTGTTTGACTTGAGTATGAACTTTACCAGTCTCTAGAACCATACTTTAGGTTGTGTGTATATATTAAGTATAGTGAATGACGATAGGGAGGTAGCCTTGACTGAAATACTCATAAGTTAAATTTCTGGGTCTCACGGTGAGCCTACTTTTAATTTCTGAAAGAGATTATATATCGTTTTCTACAGAGGCTGCACCATTTTACATTCCCACCAAAACTGTATGCAACTCACCTTCGCCAGCTCCCTACCAATGTTTATACTTGTTTTGTTTTGAGAATAGCCATTATTATTATTATTTTTTTTTTGATGGAACTGGGGATTGACCTTATACTTGCCAGGGAAGCGCTTATTTCACTGACCCATCTCCCCGGTCCCAAGAACAGTCATTATTCTAACAGGGGAAAGGCTTTAAAAATTTTGCATTTCCCTGAAAAATATAGTGATATGTAGAAAATTTATACCATATTTATTGGTCATTTGTGTGTCTTGGAAAAATATCAAAGCATATATTTATTCATTATATCCATTTATGTATTTTTCTATTCAGTTGTATGAGTTTCTTATATATTTTGGAGATTTAACTCACTTCCACTTGTGATTTATGCACATCTGCACTAATTCTGCAGTCAGTATTTTCACTCAGTTTAATGACTCTATTGCTGTGTAAGTTTCTATACGAATATAGAAACTTTTACTTTGTTGAAATTTCTTTCAACATATTACAGTTTTCAGTGTATATCATTTATCCTTTGTTAAATTCATTCTAATGTATTTTATGAGTATTTATTCCTTAATAAGTGTAATTATTTTTCTTTAATGTAATTACTTTGTTAATTTATTTCTCAAGTACTGCATTATGGATGTACAGAAACAACTGACTTTTGTATAATTACCTTATATCCTGCAAGTTTGCTGAATTTATTTATTAGGTCTAACGGAGTGTGCCCTTGTATACAGTTTAGACATGAATTGAAGGTGCGGCCCCCAGCACAGCGCTGTTCAGAGGTGAGACCTTGGACAGTGACTCAGAAGGGTTCTGCTGGCATTAATGCAATGTGGCTTCATAATTGTAAGGACGACTGGGGAAGCAGTGGAGATGCAGACAGCGGGGTGTTGTCTGAGGAAGTTGGTCACTGGCGTGTGCTCTGTGAAAGTATGTGTTGGCCTGGACCATTTCTCTCCTCTCCATCTCTCGTCCACCATATGGTGAGCATCTGTTCCTCCACACTCCCTACCACCGTCTTGCCGCAGGCCTCAATGCATGAAGATAGCTGGTCCTAGGCTTATGCCTCTGAATCTATGATCCAAAGAGACCTTTGCTTTTTGTAATGTCAACTGCCAATGGAAACTTATCTAGCATATTCTGTGCATAAGATATTTGTTGTTCACTATGAAAACCATGTTTATATCTGCAAGCAGAGATCATTTTACCTCTTACTTTCTGACTCAGAAAACCTCAATCACTACATTTTCTGGCTAAAAGTTTCAGTATTCTGTTCATTATAAATGCAAGAGAGGAATTCCTTTAATTTTTTCTTAACTTAGAGGAATACTTTCCTCAATGTTCAAGGTTATTTATACTTATAATTTATTGATATTTTAATAGAATATTTTGCTGATGATATTTTGAGTTCTTTATATATTCTGAACATTTTGATATATATATATATATCAATATATATCAAAATATGTTCAAGGTATATATATATATATATATATATACATATATATCATATATGTTCAAGGTATTTCCTTTATCTAATTTACTGAAAGGTTTTATGAAATATCTTGAATTTATCAAATGCCTTTCTGCATCTATTGAAATGACCATATGGTTTTAAAATTTTATTGTCAATGTCAACTGTCATGTGTTTTGATTATGTTAGGCTGTTCTGCATATTAGGGGTAATAATGTATGTGGGTACAGTACATTAATATTTTAATGTACTGTTGAATTTATTTAACTAGTATTTTGTTACATAATGTTTACATAGGGCAGGGGGGAGATAGCTCAGTAGAATAAGCATTTGCTTGGCGAACGCAGGGTCCTGAATTCAATCCCTGTTAATACACACACACACACACACACACACACACACACACAAGAATGTTTACATAATTTACATTACAGGATGTCATTTTCTTTCCTTGTAAATGTCTGGCTGACTTTGGTTTTTGGGTAATGCGAGTCTTGTGAAATGAGTTTGGAAGGCTTTTTTCTGCCAATATTTTATAGAAGACCATAACAAAATTATTAATTCCTCTTTTTTCTTTCTCTTTTTTAAAATCACTATTTGGGATTGAACATAGAGACTTTACAGAGCCACATTCTCAACACTTTTTAAAATTTTATTTTGTTATAGCATTGCCCAGGCTGAACTCAATTTTCAATCTTCCTGCATTTGTCTCCCAGAGTTCTGGGATTATATATCTGTACTAATAATTCTTTTAGTTTCAAACAATCATCAGTGAAATCTGGTCTTATGCTTGCTTTAGTGAGAGATTTTTGTGTATTTTCATTTTTGGTCCCTTTAGTTTTTCTTTGTCTTCATTATTCAGTATTGTTGGGTTTTCTAATAATTTATGTAATTATTTTAGATTAATTAATTTATTGACATAAATTGCTCACAGTAGCCACTTGTGATCCTTATTATCTTATTATTTCTGTAACATCCATTTTAATGACTGCTCTTCCATTTCTGAATTTGTATATCTGGATCACAAATTCTTTATCCATTCATATATCAACTCAAACTTCAGTTCTCTATCTTCATTATTGTAAATAGTCATACAAAAAGTACAAGGAAGTAAGTATCTCTATGATACATGGATTTCATTTCTTTTGGATATTGCACAATAGTGAGGTAGGTAAATTACTTGGCAGGTCAAGGTTTAGATTTTTTTAAAGAAATTTCTAATTATTTTCTAGAAAGTCTGTATTGAATTTGCATACTCATTCATAAAGTGCAAGAGTTCTGTTTCCTCCACATTCTTTTTGGCCTTTGGCATTTTTTATTTTATTGATTATTGTATAGTCACTGTAACTTGGATAAGATGGAATCTCACATTGATTTAATTTACAATTCTTTGATGATTACTGATATTGAGCTTTTCAATACAGTTCTTGGTAACTTCTGTATTGTACATTAAGACATATTTATACTTATAATTTATTGATATTTTAATAGAATATTTTGCTAATGATATTTTGAGTTCTTTATATATTATGAACATTAAGCTTTGTCATATTAATAATTTGAGAGTGTGCTTTCTCATTATTCATCCTGTCTCTTCACCTTGTCATTTATTTTAGGTCCTCAGTCTAACACAATCTCATCTGTCCATTATTGTTTTTGTTGTCTCTGCTTTGAAAGTTCTTTCAAAAGAAGCACTGCTTATCCTATGCAATTCCTGCAAGTGTTTTTGCAATATTTTCTTCCTGTACATTCATAGCTCCACATCTTCAAAACTTGGTTCTGATCCATTTTCTATCGATCTACTATGTGGGAGGGATGTGGATTCACATTCATTCTTCTGCTTATCATTTGGATTTGAAATACTCCCCCCAAAAATCCCACATGCAGAAAGCTTAGCTCTTGTCAACTGATGAGCATTATGGGATACTGGATCCTGCAGGTGCTAACTTCTCCAAATGGGTTGTTTCAGTGATGAGAACATAATTTGATACTGTGATTGGAAAGTGATAGGACCAGGATATGAGGTCCAGCTGAAGGGAGTGGATCATGGCCCATGACTTTGGAAACTGCACCTCATCTCCAAGCTCTTCTTTGTCTCTTTGCCTCTTTGATTCTTGGCTGTTATGAGGTGAGCAGATTTCCAATTTCATGGCCTTTTACCCTAACACTTCACTTCACGATGACTCTGGAAGCAACAGAACCAAGGGACCACACACCAAAATAACTGTGAGCCAAAATAAATCTTTTTCCCTCTATTTTTTCCTTAGGTATTTTGTCACAGTGTGGAAAACCTGGTTAATGCTTGCATAAGTTTTGTAGCCTTCATGACTGAAGAAATAGGCCTTTCTTCAATGTACATGTTTCATACCTTTATCAGGGATCAGTGATTGTAAGTGCGTGCATGTATTGCTGTTAAATTTACTCTGTTTCATTGGCCAATATATCTATTTTCATGATAGTAACATGTTGCTTTGATTAATATAGGTTTACATTTTACTTCAAGCTCAAATATAATGATACCACAATGATACTAGTTTTGTTCTTTTTGTTCAAGATTGTTGTGGCCACTTAGGGTCTTTTATGCTAAGATATTAACTTTTTTTTTACATTCTAAACAAATGACTATTAACCCTTGAAATAACACAAGTTTTACAAATTACAAATGAAGGTGGCTCAGTCCTCTTCAGGGGAGGTTGAGGACAGCAAACCTAATAAGAGTGTGACAGTCAAGATGTCCCAAGCACAGCTAAAGAACTAGGGGAACAGTAAAGACACAAGGGGAACTAAGAGGTGCTTATTTAGCACTTTTCTTTTATGATTCTGGGAATCAGACTTAGGACCTTGTGCTGCTTGCCAGGTGCTTGTGCTGCTGAACTACATCCCTGGCCCTTATTCAGCATTTATAAAGCAAAAGGAAGTGATATTATTGATTTTATTAAATTAACAGAATCAAAGCTTTAGTAGAATTAAAAAAACACAGAAGTTCATTTACAAAATAGATTTTAAAGCTTTGACAAAAAATTAAGGCTACAAATTCCCATGATCTGCTGTATCTCATCATTTATCATAGTCAAGTTTTACTGCCCCAACTCCATTTTAGGTACAAGAGATCTTTACAATCATGATTTTTTTATAAGATACACTACTTAAAAGTTACATAAATCCAGTCTGACAGTGCAATTTTTATATTTTATAAAACAATACTCTGAATAGAAACTTACACTGAAATCTCACACAATACATTAATGAATTTTAGTTCAGTTTTTCTAAGACTAAACAAAATGAAGTGATTTCAACTGTAACATTAAAATCCTAAAATTCAACATTAGTGTAAAGAAAAAATATGGAACTCCAGGGTTAGAGGACAGTTTAAAATATGTTTAAATATCAAGAACTATATATTTCAGCTATTTCATTGTATGTGTGTATGTATGTATGCTTGTATGTATGTATGTCTGTACATATGTATGTATGTATGTATCTTGAGGACCTGACTAAAGTGTCTAGGTTCCTCTCAAACTGGTGGAACCCTCCAGCCTCAGTCTCCTGAAGCACAGGGCCTATAGGTGTACACCACCATATCAAGCTCCGGACTTCATATTCACAATGGGGGGAGAAGAGCACAGCTGGTCCTGGAGACATGTCTCTCCTATGAAGCAGGTCATGTCCAGTCAGGTCATCCATCATACCCTGAAAGAGGCTGGCTTCAAGGCTTATGTCTGGAGTCTTTGTTCATCAGCCAAATCCAACAACTTTGTTCAGTGAGGCTCAGTTGTTCCCAAAATATATCCTCAATTCTGTAAATGACCCTCTGGAAATTTCCAAGTCTGAAGCCTTCAGGTCAGACTGTCTTGAGTTTGGTAACAATCAGCACCCTCACCATCTGGTCAAAGGAAGTACAGAACAAAGGCCCCTTTTGTCTGGACTCCAGTCTAAGCTTCATATGGGCTGGGTAGACAAGGTGACAGCCTGCAGAAGGCTCACTGTGCCATCTCACACCCTCAGGATCCTTCTTCCATCTCTGAATAGGGTGCTCATACCACAGGTGAAGGCTGCTGGCATGCCCAGCTGTCAGGAAGAGCTCTCTGTTCTGCGGCAGGTGTTGGACTGGTCACAGTGTGGATTTATGAGCCTTTTCTGAAACAGAGGCAAAGTCTTTGGTGAGATGCTGTGCTCTGATGTCAAAAACATGAAATTTCCCTTCCAAAGGTAGAGCTACTCACTTAATTCATACTTAGGTCTTTTCTGTCAAACTCCAAGCTACATGCCCCATTTTTAATATTTGTTTCCCACCACAGTGCTACATTTCTGAGATCAGACACTTTGATATGCCCGTTGTCATAATCAGTACAATCAACACGTTCTTCTTGATTATAAGCATTGCCAAATGCCACAGCCCAACAGTGTCTCTTGTTTTCTCCTTTAACATACTCCACATTGGTCACAGGATTGTCTTTTTTTTTGCCTTGGGTCCCACACTTCCACTGTTCTATCTCGGCTGCCAGTAACAATTTCAGGCACTCCTTCCCCGATTCCTAGTCCTCCGATACCACCTATAGTACTTGTAATTTCCTTATGGGCCTTGACAAAATATACTGGGACCTCTGGAGCTTCCAAATTCCACATAGAAGGTTTCCACCAAAGTCTCCAGTAGCTAAATATCTCTGCTGTAAAGATGCAGCACTGAATGTTCCACATTTAATGGGTTTGGCCTTTTCAGTCTCCCAAAGCAGCTTCAGTTCTCCGTGCTGGATCTTGTACAGCTGAATTACACCAGTTCCCCGTGCGAAGTTGCCCACAGTCACAAACTTGGCCCTTCACGGCACCCATTTACAATCAAACACCGTGTAGGTGAGGCCCTTCTGGACGTAGGCAGTGATCGGAGGCTTCTCAAAAGCCAACTTGGTCTAGTCAATTTCACTTCCAGCAAATGCCACACACCTTACCTGGAGAAACCACTACTAACCTAAAAACCAGACTCCAAAAAGATATTACTTTTAAAGTTGTTTTATTTTGTGACCGATGCTATTTGTATTATTTTATGAATCATAATGAATCAGTAAATTGCTTTTGTTAGTATAAACATTTCAACAAGCTAAATTCTTCCAATTCACGAACATGAAATGTATTTCTAGTTTTGGTCCCATTTAATTTTAACAGTGTTTTGCAATTTTTATTTCAGAGATCCTTTGCTAAATTTCTTCCTGGATATTCATGTATTTTCGGTACCTATTTTGAATGATAGTGCTTTTTTTACTTCTTTTCTACCAAATGTTTTATTCATTATCTAAAACTGCTACTGATTTTTGTATGGTGCTACTTTCTGAATTAATTTATCATTTCTAACAAGCTTTGGGTGAAGTCTTTAGACTTTTTAAATATGAAATTATGTGATTCACAAAAAAGGATTACTTGACTTCTTTCCTTTCTACTTATGTTATATTATATATATACATATATATATTTATAAATATATTAATATATTATTGCATAAATGCTCAAGCTAACATTAGGACTTCCTAGTACTATGTTGAATTGAATAACTACTTGCTTTGTTTAAAATATTAGAGGAAACAGCTTCTGTTTTTCTCCATTGAGCATGAGGTGGATCTAACTTGCAGTTTATAACTTTTATTGCATTAAGCTTCATTTTTGACACTTAATTTTAGATATCAAAAGTTAATCTTATTAAATATTTTCATGAATTTATGGAATGATTTAAAAATCTTTGTTCTTCATTCTATTGATGTGATATATTCCACATGTTAGTTTTCATATGTTGAAATGTCTTTTCATCCCTGGGCACTGTCCCATCTAATCTTGATGTTTTATCCTTTTGATGACTTTTTGTTGTGTTCTCTGGTTTTGATAGCAGAGTTATGCTGTCCATAAAATGAACTGCAGAATTTCTTCTTATTCAGTTTTTTTTTTTTAATAGTTTGAGAATATTTGGCAGAAGTTCTCTCAGAATTTGGTGAAATTTAGCACTGAATCCATCTGGTCTTGAGTTTTTATCTGTTTGGATTCTTTTAAATGCTAATTCAGTTTTTGGAAGATATGCCCATTAATGAAAGTGGGGTGCTGAAATACATTTTGTGTCTACCTGTACATGTAATAGCATAACTATTCTTTTTTAACATCTTGAGTTTAACCCTTTTATGTTAAAGATAATTTTTATAGTTGAGAAATTACTCCTATCATTATATAAATTTGTTTGATACTTTGCTCCTTTCTCTTTTTTTCTTTTCATCTTTGAGTTTTGCTGGATTTTGGCATAAACAAATTTTGTTTTTTTCCTTTTGTCTGTGCTCTATTAGAAAATTTTATATTTTTGCATATTTAAATGACACACATCGTTTTACTTCTGGAGTTCTACTGAGACTTTTTAAAATGTATTTGGTTGTTGCAGGACCGAGGTCTGACTTGTAGTGGTCCTCCTGCTTTCAGCCTCTGCAGAGCCGGGACTCCATGCGTGTGCCACCACTCCTGGACCCTGTGACTGTCTTGCACACCCAGAGGCAGGTCTGGTGAAGCATGTGGAGCCAGGGGTTGAACCCCAGTCCCTGTGCTAGCTAAGCAGGCTCTTAGTCCACTGAGTGATCTCACCAGGCCCCTCTATTAAGCATTTTTAAAGGCGTGTCTGGTGATGCACGTTATTATTTTCATGTCTTACAGTCTTTATTATTCCTTCATTTTTATCAGAAATGATATATTATTAGGTATGATATTCTTGGAAGATTTTTATTCTTTTTGGATACTGAATATGTTACTCAATTCTATGAAGTTTCTGCTGAGAAACCTCATATTATTCTATTGGGGATGACTTTACATAAGACCTGATGTGTTTTGTTTGCCATTTTGAGAATTTTCCCTGTCTCTTACACATTTAATAGTTTAAGTATAATACACCTGAAAGATATTTTGTGTACTGTTTATAGGGTTCTATAAATTTTGTTTATTTTGGTTTTTTATAGTTTTGCTAAAATATTGAATATTTTCAGGTTTTATTATTTTAAGTAGAATTTGTATGATTGGTCTGTCTGCTCTTTTCCTCTGAAACTTTAATAATGCAAATATTTGTTTGGATAATGGAGTTTCAATAGTCTTATAAACTTTTTTTATTCATTTTAATTATATTTTATTGTATAAATGAGGGTTTTTTTTTTTTTATAGCTGTCTTAGTTCTCACAAGTTATTCCTTTGGCTTGACCTAGCTATTATGCAAGAGTTTGTTTTAAAAAAAAATTCACTTATTTACTTATTCAGATTTAACATCTCTATTTGGATCATTTTTGGTGATCTCTGCCAGACTTCTCACTGGAAGCATGAATTTTTAAAATTTGATAGAAATGTCTCTTTATGTTCTCTTATTTTCATTCAGTTTCCTTTACAGTGTCATTTTCAGATTTTTTCATGGAGCTCATTAATTTCCTTTTCTTTGGCATCTGTTGCAAGAAAATCATTTTGTTCATAGGAGATGCTACATCACCTTGGATCTTCATAATTCTTTGTCCATTAATATTTGCACAAATTGCATATGAGTGGCCTCTACCAATTTTGAGGATGACATTGGAAATGAATGCTCTTCTATTCCTATGCATCACGTTTCCACTTGGATAGTCTCCGCTCTAAGTCTGCACAGGAACAGTACTGCACCCTCCATGTAGTATCCTCGGCTATAGTCAATACATTAATGCTTGTGGATGTCTTGTCAACCCACAGTGTCTTGAGGAATTTCTTTATCAGCTGGGATGCAGCTGCCTGAGGTAAATGTTCTACCAACCTTGAATGTTTGTAGGTACGGCATTTGATAGTGGCTCTAGGCACCACCTGCAGCTCTATGTGCCTACCACTTGCTGGTTTCTATAGGACATGTAGATTTGAAGACATCCTGGCCACCCTTGGCTGGTGTCATGTGGCTGGTGTGACAGCAGAGCTGAAGCATCTATTAGTTTCCAAGGGAAACATAATTAGAAGGCTGCTCAGATGGGTAGAAGGCAAACTCAGCTGTGCTTAGCATTATGTCTCTGGTAGGAAAGCCGGGGAACTCATCGATCTCTTAGTGTCACTTGGGGCCTGGCTACTCTAGTGAGCCTGGTAGGGTATGGCCCTTTGCCCTCTGCAATGAAGATGTGAAATTGCCCATGTCTCAGAGTGGCATGGAAACCCAACCTCACCAGCGTGCCAGAAACATTGCTTGTCTGTACCAGAGTGTTGCCTTAATTGCCTTTTCTGGGCCCCAATAGATTGTGCCAATCAGAGCAGGCATCCAGACACTTGGAATTGCAAGTGTGTCTGGCAGCTTCTTGAGGCTTCTGTGTGTGAAGTTAGTCAAAGTGGGCTGCCGGGTACTTTCTAGAACCATAGAATGGTAGGCTGGGTTTCTTGGAATCAAGAGTCAGCAGTATCTTAAAATGACCCTGTCCAGTAAATGCCCATGTGAACAAAGGCACAGCATGGGCTGGGAGCTTTCTCCGGGATAATGCCACAGTGCTGATTCCCTGGAAGCTCCCAAAACGGGCCTCAGTGACTGATGATGACAACAGCTTATTCTCTAGCAAATAACTCAGTCTTTCAGAGATTAGAGAGACTGTCAGGACCTTCGGAGTACTGCATCCTCTACAGAGTCCTGCTTTATTCAGGGTTGCTGTTATTTGGGAAAATAGTATGTCAGGCACTATTTGCTTCATGCAGCTGTTTCTGAGGACATCATGGTTCTCTGAGCTCTGTCCTATCTGCTGCTCACAGACATTCTAGGTCAAATGCTCCTATGGAGCACCAGTTAGTTTTTAACTCATTTTGGTCCTTTTTTTGTGGAGGGAATTGCAGCAAGCATTGCTAAATAGTGAAATGGCTAATACCACTCCTCCACGTGGCCATTGCTCATCCACTTTGCAGGGAGAGCACACTTAGGCCATTTCAATGGTCATTTGCCCGTTGTCACCAGCAAATCCTTGTGGATAACATAGAATTGCTCTCTGAAAGGTCTAATGCTTCTAAAATACAGCTGCTGAGACTATCCTCAGAGTAGTTGGACTTTCATATTGAAGATATAAAGTGTGACATTGTTATTAATTAATTTTCATGGGGAAACTAAAGCTTAGAAATAGAGAACCCCAGGCATTGCCTAGTGTCTATTCCTGGATGGAGGATATGAGAGATGCTGCTAGTGTTCTTTGTTCAGACAAAAGATAATAAAAAATAAGGTTCCTGTATGGGTTAAGATTCTTTTAATAAATTCTGTGATTTATTAGTTGGGGATTCCTTACGTACATTTACAGGATCAGAGACAGAGGTGTTAGCAATGGTCCTCTGTTCTAAAGAGCCAGAAAATGCAGTAGCTGTTCAACCCAAGTCATAAAACAAGAGGGATCAAGGACACAGTATTAAGGTTGAGGAGATACCTCAGCGACTTAAGTGCCTGCCTGGCAAGTGCAAGGTCATGAGTTTGATCCCTGGTTAAAAAAATAATAAAAAAATAAAAAGTAAAGGATGCTCCACTAGTCCAAGACTGAGGACCTGAAAACTTTCTAGAGATGTGTGATTCTTAGCCTACATTACAAAGTGAAAGATCTGGGGATAAAGCTCAGTGACAGAAGTACCTGCCTGGCAAGTGTGAGATTGTATTTTATTCCTAGTACCCCACCCCCACCTAAAAAAAAGCTGAAAAAATTAGTCAGATGTCTATAGGTGTTGCTAGCAAGAGACTCACCCATTTAGGCACAAGAGAGCTCTTCACTGAGTTTCTCTTTCATTCTTTTTTATTGCATTTAGGCTACAAGCCTATTGGACAGTGTCACCCCCCATCAGGTTGGCTCTCCCCCCTCAGAGTCTCGGCTTACATGCCTAACACCGTGGATAAGCCCTGCAGACACACCCAGCAGCGTGCTTCATCAGTCTCCTAGCCACTTTGTAATCTTATCAACCTGGCTTCTCAAAATTTATAGTCAGGGTTCACAGTTCTCACATCTTGTAGCATACTAGGTTGAAAAAAATGAATAAAGACACTAGATAGTTTTATACATCAATTAAAATGACATGGGCATCCTCTCAGAAAGCGAAGCTTGATCAGGGGTTGGCTTGCATAAGACTTACAACATTTTGCATAAGAACAATTGGCTGCAATGGCAAGGGTGGGTTCCCAAGAGCCCTGTGGAGGAGACAGGTAGGTCTGTATGTGAATGACAGTGAAGACAACATAGTTAAGCACAATTAGAGTCCTTTTATGTCCCTCAATGACTGAAAGAATATTTGTGCTGTTAACCGAGTTAAGAAAAATGCTGTACATACTGGGCATAATCAGTGAAGGGAATTTGGCTTTCTCATCTGTCAATCTGGAATGTTTCTACTGCTCTAAATTTGGCATGCAGATGGGGGCCATCATTATAATTGTTGTTTAACACTTATTGAATGTTGACAGAGTGCTGAGCCTGGGGTGGAACATTGGGAAGGCTCACATATCTCTCCGCACATTCCTCTCCCACACCCATCTGCTTCTTTTACTTTGTTATTGTCATGTTTTTCTGGCACATGTAAGTTGCCCATTGGGTTTCATTCAGTTAATAACTACCAAATTGTTAACAGGACAAATAGTGAAAAGCATTAAAATATTCCGAAAGTAATGCTCTTGTATCCAGCCATACTTCAAGGGAGATGAAGACAATAACATTACTTTTAACTTCGTTCAAATAAAGGTGGCATATGTTCAGTATACGTGAAAATTGTTTTGTCATTGTAAAAGAGTTTTAGGTCCCTTAGCTTATTTTAATAACAAAACAGAAAATTGTTGTTTTATTTTCAAATCTTCTAAATTTCAAAGGAAAGCAGCAAGTAATATAAAAATATCATTGCTTTCCACACAAGGCACCTACATTTTGCAATTAAAAGAAGAGACCATTATAGACAAATTCAAAACTCTCTTTATACCTCCTGTATTGTTTACTTTTCTCCCTAATCTCCTGAAGTAATTATTACCAAAATTAATAAATTTGACACCCTTCTGCTTGTCTGAGTTTGGCACTTTTTGTATATATATTGCTATGTAATATACATTGTGTGTATATATATCATATATATTTAGGGAGTATAGACTAATACAACTTAGTATATTAAATTTTTAATTAAATTTTCCTTAGTATATTCCTTTCTTATTTATTTTTTAGTTTTTATTCATTTTAATGAGAAAAAGAAAAAATAGCAATGAAACAGTTTCAAAACAAGTTAGTAGGACAGTTACAATAATTAATACGTTGTACATTGGTGTCGTCATAATAGTTATTCAGAAGATAAAGTGCAGACATGATATCTTATCTCAACAATATTAATACAAACCTTTCTTCTCATTGAACTAAGAGAAAGTAGCTATATATCTATAGTATCTTGTATATACATATTTTTAGAACAAAGCAGTCCTTTATATCCCCCTTTTACATTTTTGTTTCATCAGAGATAGGTGTTCCATTGCTGTTAGAGAAGCTGTATTTGGAGAAGTCTTTAAAGGACCTTTTCATACTTGATGCCAATTGAAAGATTGTAGATACTTAAGTTCAGCAAAATAACCCAATTTTCCAACAGTCCATAACAGTAATGAGTTATCAGCAGAACTGGCAATTGTCTGAAGTTGAGCCTTTTATAGCTCAACATATTAATATAAATTTACTTTTTATTCCTTTGCACATTGCTTAAAAAAAAATGTTTAAAAAGCCAAGTGTGGTGGTGCATACTTAAACCAAGCAATCAGGAGGCTGAGGCATGAGGATGACTTAAAGTTAGAGGCCAACCTGGGCTCAGCAGTGAGCTCAAGGCCCCCTACTCTACCCAGCAAGACACTATCCCAAAAACAAAAACAAGGAAACTATTCAGAGAATATTATGAATGATATCTATAGTAAAATTTAATTATTGACTCTATCTTTAATTTTGAAAAGAAATCATCATTTGTTCTTTTATTAACATATTTGTTCATTTATTAACATTTTGTTGATTCCATGTTTTTGCTATTATAAATTTTTTTTCTGTGAACTTCAGTATGTGTGCATTTTGAGACACAGGGTTTTTTTAAACGTATTTTAGTACAGGGCCTACAGAGTCTCACTACACAGATCGGATTCACAGTGATCCTCCCTGTTTTTAGCCCCCCAAACATGGGAATTACAGGCCTGTGCCCCCACATCCAGTCTCAGTTGCTGTCTCAGCACACCCCAGGGACAGGGCCCACACAGCACTTTGTCTGCACCCGGCCCCTTTGTCTGCCTAAGCGTGTGCTTTAATCCATTGAGCTATCTGCCCAGCTCTATTCTATGACACATTTAAAAATACTTTTCTACCACTTAGAATATGAACTGTTGAGTTTTTATACCAGTCATGCACATTACCATTTTCACCTTTAATCACCATTGTAAAATCATTGTTTACCATAATCGTGTGGTCATACTCCTTCATCTGCCAGATACAGCAGTATATGTGTTGTTGGAGCTTCCATGACATGCAACAAAATGTGGCATTGCCACATTTTCTTTTACTAATTTTATGTTTCTGAAGTGGAATGACCAGTACTCTGCTTTCATCTACCTAATTACTAGTGAGAATGAACATGTTTGCACTTACCAGATACCCATGTTCAGTTATATTTAAGCAGCTAATTGTGTTTGGTCCTATTAATACTTTCTAAAGTAAAAATCCAAAGATACCCTCTATGTTTTCATCTATAAATTTTAATGTATTTTTCACTGAGGTGATTTACATGACATTTATTTTATTTTGTGAAAAAAATTAAATTTAATACTTTTCTAGGCATTTCAGCTATACGGAGTTTTGTCTTCCATTCCCTATTATAATAGCACTGGAATCCTGTGCTAAAATTTTTACATAATTAGTTGTTTCTGGGAAACCTAATTAATATGTCCATTTGTTTCTTTTTCTTGCCACAATATTACAGAATGATTATTAGTGTTTTTAATAAAGCATCAAATCAGGAGTTTCTGTCACTCCCTCATATATGTATTTTTCCATATGATGTTGCCTTTCTTCATTTATTCCTCGCTCACCACCCCTTGCATTTTCGTTGTCTGCATCCCTATTCTTCACTCTCCCTCATTGTCTATTTATATCTCAACCCATCTAGCTCATTTTCTAGCAACCACAATATCATTTAGAATTGCATTTGATTAATAAATTACACTGAAGCCTGGTGTGGTGGTACACACCTGTAATCCATAGAGGATTGAGGCAGGAGGACCTCCTTGAGTTTCAGGGATCCACCATCAGTTCAAGGCAATTTGAAGTATACAGCAAGATGCTATCTAAAAAACCCACAAAATTTATATGGAGATAAATTAAAATTTTGCTGTTAATACTTCCCATCAAAGAAAGTTAAATTTCTTTCCACTTACTCAGCTAGCTTTATTTTGTTTTAAATACTTGTATGTGTCTTACAATTTTTGTGCTATCTTAAATGTTTTGTATAATTCTACTAGATTTTCTAGTTATATGTTGCTAACATAGAATTTTAAAAGCATTTTTAAAAAATCTTTCTTTCTTTGCATATTTATTTATTTATTTATTTATTTTTTGTCTTTTTGAGACAGGGTCTCACTATGCAGTTCAGGCTGGCCTCGAGCTCACTTTGTAGCTCAGGCTGGTCTCGAACTCGCAACAATCCTCCTGTCTCAGCCTCCCGAGTGCTGGGATTACAGGCATGCGCCACCACGCCCGGCCTTATTTATTTATTTAGTACAAGGTCTTGCTACTCAGCTCAGACTCACAATGACCCTCCTGTAATTCCAGTCTCCCCAGTGCTGGAATTGCAGGCGTGTGCCGCCACACCTGATTTCCGTGAGGGGCACAATGCACCCAGGGTTCAGGGCCCGCACCGCATGTGGTACCGGGGATCAAACCCGGGTCATTGTGCTTGTCATGTAGGCACTTAGACCACCAAACTATCTCCCCATCCTGCTACCACGGGATTTAAAAAAATCTACTTGTTTTTGTGGTATCTTGCAACTGTGTTTATTTTCTAATATTTACTGAGTATTATCTATATATTTTCTTTTTGTCTTGTTCGTAAGCAATTTTAACACTTTTTAATTTGTGTCAGTTTTTCTTGTCACTTCATGGAATTGAGTTGTCACTAAAATATAGATTATCAGTTAGTATTATTTAATATCAATGTCTGCATTAACTACAATGCAACTGAAGTACTAAGAATAAGCAGGACATTTGTAGTTGATATTTAGTAGATAATTATATGGTTAGGTATGGGAGATATCATTTTCTACTGTATTGAAATGTTATTTTAATTTCTATATTGATTAATAAATTTTGGGTTTACTGATAAATCATTTGTATTTAATGGGGCAATATTAATAATACTCAAACTCATGTTGAAATTCTAAAGTACATTAATAATTTTTGACTGAAATATTGTTTTATTCTTATAAATCTGATTGGCTGACAATACACACAGATGTACACAATGCTAGATTTTGCATGATTTATTCATTTAACATATATTAACACAAATATATATATATATTAGTGTATATTTTATATATTCATATTTACTTACATAAAAGGAATGTTCTATAATTTTGTTATACTATGCTCATTTAGTTTTGATGGAAAAATATTACCAGTCCTGTAAATTAATTACACATTTTTCTTCCCTCTGATTCTCCACAATATGTAGTATATGAAATACATAATTTATTATATTAATTATGCTTTCATCTTCACTAAGTCATTTTTCTGTGAAAGTTAGATTTATTCTATAATTTTTCCTATTTTCTTTATGCAAATTCTTGACTTGGTTATTTCACTTTATGTTGGTTTGATCAAAGGATATTTTCTGTTTTCTGTCCCCTATCTGAAAGCTTTTAAAAGAAATGCCTTTGTTGGTTGGTAAAAGTACAATTTTATGTTCCATGAATTTTTTAAAAGAATTCAAATTATTTTCATAACAGTTATATAGTTGGCATAAAATATATACAACAAATTATACATGGCACTATAATTATGCATTATATAACACTCATATATAATTGGCATATATTTAAAATATGTAAATATGAAATTATATAACTATTAGAATATATTTAAATCCTACATATTATTTTTATGCCATTGTTATTACTGTTTAATCTACCACAAGTAGACTTGTGCTAAGCACTAGGCTTTTATGTAATAGTGTTAGAGTGTTCAGAGATACACGGGCAATTTGTCTCAGGAAGATGTCAAAGTAGGCCAGTGAAAAAAACCATAGTCACTTAAACAAATACTTCTAATTGACTATTTTTATGCAAAACCACCATTAGTTCTATTTCACATCATACAAAAATGTACTAGCAATGACCATAAACCTAAATATCAAACTTAAAAGTATAAAATTTGTAAGAGAAGCTATAGGAGAAAAATCTTCATGTCACACAAAAATTGCCTACCTACAACAGAAAAATCAGACATTGAGGAAATTTTTTAATTGATAAATAATACTTCTTGATAATTAAAACTTTTGCATTTTGAAAACTTCACTAAGAAAATAAAGTACTACCATCAGGCAAGAATGACTTTCACAAACTACTTCTCTGGAAAAGGACAGGCCTCTAAATTATATAAAGAAACATCATAAATTAATAATATTAAAATAATTCAATCAAAGTTGTACAAGAACTTTGAACAAAAGCTTCACTAAACTGACATAGAAATACTGACTAAGGGTATAAAAGTAAGGTGATCATCTTCAGTTATTAGGAAAATAGAAAATTAAAACTATGATGAGCCCTCATTACATACTTACTGAAATGACTAAAATAGAAATGACCAAAAATGCCCAGGCCCTGGTGATTAGCTGGAACTCGTTCATTTATAGTTGGAGTGCATATTGCCAAAGATATACAGAATAATAGTTTGGTTATTTACCATTTGATTATTTGATCATGTGATGTAGGAGGGAAAAATGAAATGTATGTTCACACAAACAAAAATCTATTTGGAGAAGTTTATTGCTCATTTATTTGTAATTTCCAAAAACATAGAAACGGCTCAAATGCCAATCAACCACCCATTTAATAAATAACCTAAAACATTATACCTTGGAATGCTTTTCATCAACTACAACCAAGTAATAATTACTGCACACAATATCATGACAAACTAGATATGCACTATGCTGAGTGAAAGAACCCAGATTCAAAAGGTGACCAGTTGTACTATTCGATTGACTTGATCCATAGGGACATAGAAAGAGCAGTTGTTGTCTTCCTCGATCTCACCCACATCTGCCCAGCCCTAGGGACGGGCCTGAGATAGCAGGGCCATCTCAGCTATCTTCGTTGAACCCGCCCACACCTGCCCAGGCTGCGAGAGACAGCCTGGCCAACTCCGGCAGCCTCCTGGATCATGCCCCAAGCCCTCCCAGTGAGTGGGAATTTGCAGGACTCTCCAGGCTTCCCAGATCAGTGAGTGTGTGGCCAATCTGAGGGAGAGCCTTTGGCTTCCTCCCATATGCGCTACCTGGATCCCCACCCCGAAGCCCTCCAAGCCAGTGACAGGCCTGAAACCTCAGGGCCCACTCACCAGCAACTCCCCGGATCTCCTGCCCTAAAGCCCGCTGAGCGAGTGGGAATTTCCCCGACTCCCTGGGCATCAAAGTCCAGGACGCTGTGCCAGAAAGACATTTCCCAGTGATCCTCTGTCCCACCCAGCGGCCCCAAACCTAGGGCAGCTCAGCCTGGAGGGAGAGCTCCAGGCCCGCTGCACCAGAAGGACATTTCCCAGCAATCACCTGTCCCACTCCATGGCCTGAGACCCAGCACAGCTCGGCCTGTGAGTGAGGGCTCCAGGCCCGCAGTGTTGGAGGGACATTTCCCAGGCTTCTGTGGTTCTGGCCCGTGGCCCCGGACCCAGAACAGGTTGGCTGACCCAGCACAACCTACCTGGTAAATAAGAACATCCACTACTTTTTTGGGAGCTCAGCAGACCCACCAAAACCCAGGCCCACCGACCTAGAGAGCGACCTGCCTGACACAGGAGGGCGGACTCCGTTAACTTTCTGGACCCTTGCCACAAAGCCAGCCAAGATAGTGGTAATTTTCACTCCTCACTCTGCATCCCGGTTGGGTTCATGTTCATTTGACCAGGGAACCAACAGAGGGGAACCACAGGAGCAGCAGCAAAAAGAAACTGAACACAACAGCTAGATACAGGACAGGCATAACTGGATAATCTCAAACTTAATAGACTGGCACCCAAATCTCATTTCATGGTAAGGTTATAGCCACACCAAAGCTCTACATCAAAGGTCAGAGGTCAGTTCTATACAAAATAACAAGGACAAGGAGAAAAACAGAGTCTCAGGCCTCAAGTCCACCAGAAAGTGCAGAGAACACTAGCTCAGTTGAAATGAATGAATTAACAGACACAGCAGCAAAGGAACAACAGCAGAAAGGTACAGAGGAAATCAGAAGAGAACTAATTTCTCAAATAAAGAAGACATCTGAATACATAGTATCTGAAATAAAAAATCAAATCCAGAAACATTGGGTGGAAAAATGATGTTCATCCAGAACAAGTGCAGAAAGC
The DNA here is from genome assembly GCA_004027165.1 of Ctenomys sociabilis. Classification (NCBI taxonomy): domain Eukaryota; kingdom Metazoa; phylum Chordata; class Mammalia; order Rodentia; family Ctenomyidae; genus Ctenomys; species Ctenomys sociabilis. The sequence goes on from PVKA01000087.1 coordinate 88,077, forward strand.
AGTATTCCAGCTGAAACATATGAATTAATAGCATCTGAAACAAAGAAACAATAGCAGAAAGGTCAAGAGGAACTCAAAGCAGTAGTAATTTCTGAAATCAAAAAAGAATTCTTTGAAAAAAAAGAATTCTTTGAAATCATAGCATCTGAAATACAGAAAAAAGTCCAGAAATATACAGGGGAAACCCAACTTGGAATAAATGCTGCAGATAAAGAATAACAACTCTAAAGAAGACATGGATAAAGAAATTGAAGAGATCAGAAATATGATGGATTCCTTGAATGAACAATACAGAAAAGAAATAGAACACATGAAACAGAGTCAAAGATCTATAGAAGAACTAAAAATATCAATTGCGAGTCTTCAGAACTATTTGAGTGAAAGCAAAGACATAGCTTCAAATCTTAAAGATGCAGGTGCATCTAGTGACAATTGAGAAAGGATCACTTAAAAACAAGAATGCAGGAAAAAATAATCCACCACCTGCAAGATGATCCCAGGATAAACAATGTGAGAATAACTGGTATCAATGAGAATGAAGGAGTCAATACAAATGGCATAAAAAGAATTTGGGGAGAAGTAATCACAGAAAACTTCTCAAATATGAGGAAACAATCCAACATCCAAGTCACTGAAGCTTACAGAGCACCAAATAACTTCAACCCAAGTAAAAACACACCGAGACATATAATAGTCAAGATCCCAGAAATCCAACACAAAAATAATATACTGAAAGCTGCTAGAGAGAAGAAGCAGCTCACATTCAAAGGAAAACCCATCAGAATTACAGCCGACTTCTCTACACAAACAATGAAGGCAAGAAAGCATGGAGCAGAGTTCAAGTCCTTTATGAAAACAAATTCCAGTCCAGACTATTATACCCTGCAAAACTCTCTTTCAAGTTTGATGGAGAAGTGAAATACTTCCACAATAAAGAACAACTAAAGAATTACATTATGACAAAGCTATCCCTTCACAGGCTGTTGAAAGATGTTCTAGAGAGAGACCACAATGACCAGAACTCCATGAATCAGAACGGAAATAATCCACTAAACAGGACAGACAAACACAGGATACAAAGGAGTAAACAACACCAGGTAAATATCATGATAAACATAAGTCACCACATTTCAATTATAACCATCAATGTGAATGGACTTAATTCACCAATTAAGAGAAGCAGACTGGCACAATGGATTAGAAAACAAAATCCAACAATATGCTATATACAAGAAACACATTTAACTCAAAAGGACATTCATAGGCTCAAAGTCAAACAATGGAAAACAATACTACATGCCCCAGCACCTCAGAAAAAAGCAGGAGTAGCAATTCTGTTCTTAGACAGTTTCAACTTCAAACCAAGAAGGACAAAACAAGACAAAAAAGGCCACTATATACTGGTCAGGGGAAACATTCAAGAGCAAGAGGTAACACTCATAAATATCTATGCACCAAACACAGGAGCACCAAACTATGTAAGACAAATGTTAATAGAGATGAAAAACCTAATGTCTAAGAACACAATCTTAACAGGAGACCTTAACATACCCTTATCTCAAAAAGATAGATCAACCAGACAAAAAATTAGCAAGTAAGTAATAGAACTGAACCAGAGCTTGGAACAAATGGACCTGGTGGACATATTCAGAGTGTTCTGCCCAAACACAGCTGAATAAACATTTTTTTCAGCTGCACACTGGTCATTTTCCAAAACAGACCACATATTATTCCAGAGGTCATGAATAAGTATATGCAAGAAAACAGAAATCATCCCATGCATATTATCTGACCACAGTGCAAGGAAACTGGAAATAAATGACAAAAGAAACCAGGTAAACCCCGCTAAATTCATGAAAACTAAACAACACCCTACTCAGCAATCAATGGGTCCCAGAAGATATTAAACAAGAAATTCAACAATATCTACAATTCAATGAAAATTCAAGAGCAACTTATCGGAATTTATAAGATAGGATGAAAGCAGTTCTTAGAGGGAAAATCATAGCTATGAACTCACACATTAGGACAAGAGAATGGGAACAAATTAGCACCCTAATTTGCACCTCCAACAACTAGAAAAAGAAGAGCATATGAAATCCAGAGTGCAAAGACGGGGAGAAACCATAAGGATTAGAGCACAATTAATTCAACTGAGATGAAGAAAACATTTCAAAGAATCCACAAATCAAAAAGTTGGTTCTTTGAAAATTAAATAAAGTCAATAAACCTCTAGCCAACCTCATCAAAAAGAGGAAAGAAAAAATTCAAGTACATGCAATAAGGAATGAAAAGGGTGAAATCACCACAGAACAGCGGAAATTCAGATGATTATCAATAGTTACTTCGAGAATCTTTACACTCACAGAATAGAAGACACAGAAGAAATGGACAGATTCCTCAAAAGATACAAATTACCAAAACTGAACCAAGATGATATAACAACTCTCAATAAGCCAAGTACAGCCAATGAAATACAAAATGTAATAAAAAGCCTACCAACAAAGAAAAGTCCAGGTCTTATGGATTCACAGCTGAATTCTACAAGAAATTTATAGAAGATATAATCCCTAAACTGCTCAAATGTTCAATGAAATTGCAAAGGAAGCAGTCCTCCCGAAATCATTGCTGGAAGCAAGTATAATACTGATTCCAAAACCAGGGAAAGACACAACGGAAAAGGACAACTACACGCCAATCTCCCTCATGAACATAGATGCAAAAATACTCAACCAAATCCTGGCAAATAGAATACAGCAAATCATCAAGAATAACATACACCATGACCAGGTAGGATTCATCCCAGGGATGCAAGAATGGTTCAATATTCAAAAATCTATAAATGTAGTACACTGTATTAATATACTGAAATCTAAAAACCACATGATCATCTCAATTGATGCAGAGAAAGCTTTTGACAAAGTCCAACACTCATTCATGTTCAAGGTTCTACAGAAAATTGGAATAGTTGGACTCTACCTTAACTTGATAAAAGCCATCTATGACAACCCAAAAGCTCATATAATCCTAAATGGGGAAAAACTGAAATCTTTTACTCTGAAATCAGGTACAAGACACCCCTCCTTTTCAATATAGTTATGGAATCATTAGCAACAGCCATTAAAAAAGAGGGGGAAATAAAGGGAATAAGAATAGGTAAAGAAGAAGTTAAATTATCACTATTTGCAGATGACATGATACTTTACTTGAAAGACCCCAAAAATTCTACCAAGAAGCTACTAGAACTGATACAGAAATTCAATAGCATAGCAGGATACAAAATCAATACTCAAAAGTCAATAGCATTCCTCTTCACAGATAACAAGTACACTGAAAGGGAAACAATAGAAACAATACCTTTTACAATAGCACCGTGGAAATGAAATACCTTGGGATTCACTTAACCAAGGAAGTCAAAGATCTTTTCACAGAAAATTACACAACACCCTAAGAAAAGAGATTATAGAGGATTTCAGAAAATGGAAAGATATTCCACGCTCCTGGATAGGAAGAACCAACATCGTGAAGATGGCTATACTCCCAAAACTGCTGTTCAGATTTAATGCAATCCCTATCAAACTGCCACCAACATACCTCCCAGACATAGAGAAATCAATACTAAAATTTATTTGGAACCACAAATGACCTAGAATAGCAAAGGCAATCTTGGGCAATGAAGAAAAGGCAGGAGGCATCACAATTCCAGATTTGAAATTATACTACAAAGCTACTGTGATAAAATCAACATGGTATTGGCAACAAAATAGACCTGAGGATCAGTGGCATAGATTAGAAGATGCAGAACCATCTACAATCACACTCAGCCATCTGTTCTTTGACAAAGGGGATAAACAAGCTCACTGGAAGAAAGATAGCCTCTTTAATAAATGGTGCTGGAAAACATGGCTTTCTACATGCCAAAAACTAAAACTTGACCCAGCTCTAACACCATGCACTAAGTTAAAGTTAAAAATGGATTAAAGATCTAAACATTAAAGCAGAAACACTCAATCTCCTGGAAGACAAAATAGGAGGAACTCTTGAAGACATAGGGATAGGTAAAGAGATCATGAACAAACATATATTCGCATGGGAAACACTAGAAAGAATCAAAACTGGGATCAACTCTTCTTGAGGAGTCTCTGCATGTTAAAAGAAATTGTCAAGAGTGAAAAGACAACCCACAAATTTTGAAAAAATCCTAACTAATAAGCAATCAGACAGAGGTCTGCTGTCTAGAATATATAAAGAACTAAGATGTAACAGGGCAGTCAAATTTAAAGACCCAAGTAAGAAATGGGCATCTGAGATGAATACACACTTCTCAGAAGATGAAATAAAGAAGCAAATAAATATATGAAAAAAAGCTCCACCAGCATTTTTTCGCCAGCCATTCATGAAATGCAAACAAAAACAACACTGAGATATTGTCTCACTCCAGAAAGAATGGCTATCATGAGGAAATCAACCAATAACTAATGTTAGAGAGGTTGTGGGGAAAAGGGAACACTTTTCCACTGCTGGTCGGAATGTAGACTGGTACAACCACTGTGGAGGTCAGTGTGGAGACTCCTCAAGAATGGGACTGGAAATTCCATTCAAGCCAGCTATCCCCCTACTGGGAATTTTCCCAGAGGAACTGAAAACATTATATCATAGTGATATATGCATATCTATGTTTATAGCAGCACAATTTGTGATAGCAAAATCTTGGAAACAACCAAGATGTCTGTCACATGAGGAATGGTTGAAAAACATGTGGTATTTCTATGTAATGGAGTATTACTCAGCTGTAAAGAATGATAAGCTTGAAGCATTTATATTAAAGTGGATGCCACTTGAACATATACTCATAAGTGAAGTAAGCCAGACACACATGTGTAAATATCGTATAGTCTCCCTAGTATAAGAAGTGAAAAGAGGAAATACAAATAGAAATGTAGAACAACTAAAATCAATTGAGTCAGATAAGGCAAAGTGAATGGCATATGCTGCAGGGTACTAATCAGCTTTTCTTCTGGATGGTTAACAACTTATATTCATATATCAAGATTGGAGAAATAGAAGAGCCACAAGGCCAGCCAACATTTTGGCCCTAGCCTTTCAAGGTCAGTGAAGACTCAGTATAGGAGAATCTGTACTGTAATATTGTGAAACTCAGTTGAGCTCCAAATTTTCTGAACAAGGAGATTATGGAGCCACATAGGAAAGAGATTGAAGTTCTATAGTGTGCCTGGGGAGAGTGACATGGAGAGAAAACTTTCTCTCAGGCCCTCACAGAGAGCAAAGTGGTCAAGCATTAGCCATGATTTATCCACATGGATGACACTGACAAAGGATCTACAAAATAAGGTATAGGATTACAAGATAAACTCTGAGGGGGCTTCACTGACTTCATCAGAAACCAAAACTACATGTTTTGGTATAAAGGTCTTGCTCTATCTATGTCTTCACCATCTAGCAGAAAAGTACAAAAATGAGGTATACAATGCAGGGCCATAATAATAAGTTGAGCTGTAAATGGCTACAGTCGACAACTTTTTCAGATAACTCACTATTGTTGTGGAATGCTGGACTGTGTTGGATTGTGTTGTCAAGTGCACACACCTAAATTGGTTGAATGACAATGTAGTGCCCATCTTTGACAGGTGTAGACAAAGAAAGGGGTATAGAAATGAAGAATCATGAAGTGTGTGTATGGACAGTATAGTTGGGATAGATATGCTGTGCTACATAATTCTATGAGAGGCAAGATTTGCACTAATGGTGGTTGGATAGGATATTATGTTGGCTTCTAGTACTATGGACAACCACAAGGAAAATAACAAGGTAGAAAATATTAATTTTTGTATCTTTGATGTAATTCAGCTATAAAAAATCAAATATGTAAACCACTATACTCTCTTAATTTACTGATAAGAGACATCTGCTATAATAATGTTTGTAAGTATAATATCATGTATGCACCTTATATGATACCAAAACATTATGAAAACAGTTTGCAGTGTATTATGTTATTGAATCCATCCTGTTAAGTTGTCTTAAAACTGTCTCATTGATATTTGTACTTCAATAAAACAAAAAATAAATAAAAAAAAAAGAAAGAAATAGCAGTTGTACACAGAGACAGGATATAGAGACTGTCAACTGGCTACAGTGACAACATGGGAGGTCTCTGGGATGATGTAAATGTTCACTATCTTAATTTTTATCATAGTTGCATTGCCATGCACAGTTGTTAAAACTTCACAGAGCTGCAGCTCAAAAGAAGATAATCCTATTATATTTATATTATAATCAAATAAGCCTGGCTTTGTTTAGTAGTCTTATACATATTAATAGAAACGTCTATCTCTACACGCTTCATATCTTTAACACTGCTTTCAATGGTATATTTTACAAATTTTATTTTGAACTTTTCCTAAAACCATAACATCATGTTTAATCTGGTTTAATCCCGTCAAACTCACTGAACTGCTACATTAATTCTAAAATATTAAAGAGTTCTGAATTTTTATTTATGCACAATTATTTCATCACAGGATCATTTTGTATTTTTTTAATCTTTAAAAGAAACAAATAAAAAGAAAGTGAAGTTTTCAGATTCCCTGCCATTGACTCAAAAGCTCACAGATGACAGAACTAGAAATCCAACAGTGCTTTCATGAATATGAATCCAGAGTGTTCTTTGATTGTTTTGCTTTGAGTGTTTTTTAATTTATTCAGTTTTTTCTTCAATTGCTTTTTAATGTGGTTGCTTTAATAATTTCTTTTAACATGTTTGGTTTGAATCTGTTTTCTCTGCGAGGCTGGAGTGGATACTGCAGCCAAGAACCTGCTAGATAGGCACTTATTTTCTAGTTGTAGCAGTGGATTCTCAATTTTCCTTAGGAAAATTCTTCAATACCACACTGTGCCCGTGCATTTAGATGAGGTTGTCCCTGCTTGTGCACCTTCTTTCTCACCACTGCATTTCCTGCACAGCATAAATGCATTGAGCATCCACAAATGGCCTAAGCCATTTACCATCTTCCATGTCTGAAATTACTGGGTTTACTTGGAAGGAGGGATAATCTTTCTACAGTGCTTGATTGGCTGTAGGATTTGAGTTTATGGTTTCAAGACTCTGTTTTGAGATTTTCCTTTTTGAACAGTCTGGGGCAGATGAAAGCCACTGAAAAGACACAGAATTGAGTTTTCCCAGAATCCACATGGCCCTAGAATTATCAGCTATTGGAAACAATTGTAGATTGAATTCTTTTGTTGAAACTAATTTCAGTGTGTGAATATCCCCTGATGGACTGAAATACAAAAGGTACACTGTCGTGAAAGTGAAAAGTTTCACGTGCAAGGCACCCTTCCATTTGTAGTGACCACTGTGTTGTACTACCTGAATTATCCATTTCACTCATGCTAGTTCATCTTTGAGAATACTAACAACAACATATTAACTCTGACTTGTTTATCCAAAGAACTTATGCTTTCAACTGCTCTCTGCCTTTTATGTTGTTAGTATAGTTAAATAAAAACCGAGGGAAGCAACACCAGAATTTGTAACATTGAAAATATTGTTAAATTGTATTTTTAGAAATGAGGCAAGACTCAAATCAGACCAACTAGAAAGGCTACTTAAACCCAATTTGTATTTTTATATTTTATTAGCTCCTTGAGCTCTATAGAATTTTAATTTTTAGCTAACATATGTGAAATACCAAATTTTAGTTAGATTAAATAAGGCTAAATTATAAAAGTTTATAATCACAAACATTTAAATGCTTTGCTTCAGCAGTACAATGTTGAGGTCCCCTATTGGAGTTCAGCCTACAATTCCTTCAACTATTATATGAGACGTTTCCTCCAATAAATGCAGAGTCACATCTCCATGGAGCCCTCAAGACTGATTGTATATATTTTTAAGTCATTTTTCTGAGAGTCACATTGTGAAGAACTCTGTTGCATTAATCTTATTCAGTGTTAAATATTAATTTAAAAGTATACTTACAATAGAACGTGCAATCATGAAAAAATATATATTGTATATAAATCACCTAAATATGTAGTATGTCTTCAAAACACATTCTTATACAATTGCATTAAACCCATAATACAGGTGCCAGGGAGATAGCTCATTGCAATAAGTGCTTGCTTGCCAAGCATAAGGGCCTAAGTTCAATACCCAGTTCCGCCAAAAATAAAATAAAATAAACCCATAAAACAGTACAGAGAGAAATGATATATTTATTTTTTACCTATTATGATCCATCACTTCAGTACATCTTTTTTTATCTAAGTCTATTTGATTTCTTTAATTAGAAATTTATGATTGTTAAGATACAAATTGTCTTGTTTTATTTAATTCGTTCATAAGAATTTACCCTTTATTCTAAGCAGTGGTCTTGTGTTTTATATTATGTTTTACAGGTTTGCTTTTAGTACTAGAAAATGTATTTGATGTTGTGTCTCATTCATACAGCCTATAGTCTTTTTAAACTCATTTATTGTTATATTATTTTAAAAAGTAGAATAAGGATTATTAGAGGTTGACAAGGTGAAGGGAGTAGGGACAAGTGAAGCCTGAAGTTGATCTATGTACATGGTATGTGTATTTTGAAATATCATGCCAAACTACATTCGCATGTAGGATAACTGCTTCATATTAGTACATTATTTTAAAAATTTGTTTTCTACAAAATATATCCTTAAAGATGAATATATATATGATTTGTGGAAAAATATAATCCTTAGAATTTATCAGTGTAGACAATCATGTCTTACACAAATAAGAGCAATTTCACTTTTTTCTACTCAACTTACATGCTTTTGTTTTTGTAATTTTATTACATGGATTAAAACTTCCAGGAAAGGGGCAGGGGAGATGGCTCAGTGGAGTAAGTGCTTCCCTGGCAAGTGCAAGGGTCTGAGTTCAATCTCCGGTTACACCAAAAAAAGAAAAAAAGAAAGAAAACTTCCAGGTAAGTAGAACTGTAAATGTGGCCACTTCTGATTTTGGAGGGAAAATATTTAATGTTATGATTTAATATAATGTTAGCTACAAAGTTTGCTACAAAGTTTCTGTTAAAGAAATTCATTTCTTTTTCTTTATTTCTAAAACACTGGGATATTCTATCACATATTAATTCAAGTAATGTTGAATTTTGTTTAATGCTCAATCTGTGTTAATTGATATACTTGCATGATATTTATTTTTAAGTTGAAATGGTGAATTAAATTTTAAATGTCAAACTAGCCTATATTACTGGGAAAAATACCACGTGCAGCAGTGTTGGAATTTTTTAGACACTGATGGATTCAATTTGCTAATGATTTTTCAAGAACTCTTATATATAAACTCATGAGAGACAATTGGCATATGGTATGCTCCCCTTTACCTTTATTTTGTAGTGTCTTACCTGGTTTTGGTACTGTGTTAGCACTAGCATTATCTATTAGACTGAGAAATGATCCCTTCTTTATTATGTACAGGAAGGAGTTTCATGAGAATGAATCAAACAAATGGCTGGTGGAATTATTCAGGGAAAACATTTAAGTTTGGTTTCTCTGTGGGAACTTTCATTTGTTTTATTTATTTTGGGAGCTTTAAAAAAATTGATGATGAGAATTGAATTCCAAGTCTTGCACTTACTAGATAAGTACTCTGCTACTGAACTACTGCCCTGCCCCTGCTCAAGCTTTTCTGCTTAAGTTGGGAGTTGCCACCAGCCCTTCGTGACTTCCTTCCTATGATTTGCTTTCATAGTATATATTTTAATCCATTTCATAACCACATATTTTGATTTATTTTTAAATAAACATTATATAGTTGTTCCTTGTTATTTGAAAATACAGTTTATTTTTTCTTGTCTTTTGAATAAAATGTTTCCATCATTTACATTTAATACAATTACCAAAACATTGCATTGTTTAACAACCTTCCATTCATTTTTCAGTCTTTGTACTCCAATTGTCTATTGTTCTATAGTACACAAATAATTCATTGTCCCCAGTGAATTTTTCTTTATTGCATTTTGAATTGCACATATGATCACTTTGCTATATATTTTATTTATTGATTTTAACACTAAATGCAGTCATAATAACAGATTAAGTTCCTGTCTGCTATTATAATCATTTCTACTATTTTGTATCTGTTTAATTGACTAATTATTCCTGATGATAAAATCACACGTTCTTGCATCTTTGGCAGATCTGGCGAATTTTAATTAAATACTTGGCATTTTCATTTCATAGTTTTGATTGCCTATATTTTGTTTTTAAAGGTTGGATGTGTCCCAGTAGAAAGTTAAATTACTTTGGGTTGAATTTAGTATGTTTGGTCTTCGTCCTAAAAGTTGGGCTGGCTATGGGCACAGTGGCACAGATCTAGGATCCCAGCTTTCTGGAGGTTTACACAGGAGGTCTTCCATGAGTTTGAAGCTATCTTGGGCTATAGGGTTACACTGAAGACCAGCCTGAACTATATAACAAGAACCTGACTCACAAAATTCTTTTTCACAATGTTTACAGAGTAGCCTTTAAGTATAAATAAATTATCATGCAGTTATTTTTAATGTTCCCCAAGGGCCTGCCCAGTACAGTTCAGTCTAGACATATTGCAAACATTATTCTGGATATTCCTGTGAAGGCATGTTTTGGACCAGATCCACTATTAAATAGGTATACTTTGTATAGAACAGGTTTTCTTCTGTGATGTGGCTAGATCCCACCCAGTAAGTGAAAGGAAAGCTTCACCTAAGCCAAAGAATGACCTGCCAGCAGGAGGGAATTCTGAAAGAGATCATCTTTATATTCAACCTATAGAATTAGCTTTTTCCTACGTCTCTGTCTTGATGGTGAATGAGCTTGTACTATATTTTCTCTATCCTGAGTCTTCAAAGGTTGTTTCTACCAGTCTTCATAATACCTGAACCAATTTCTTGAAATAAATGTCATTCTATATATGTACGTATGTGTGCTGTTGATTCTGTTTCTCTGGAGAACCTTAGCTCATACTCTATGGTCTGGTACACCTCCAGCTACAAAGTGTTTGTGGCACAGCACCCACGTTCATCTTCTGCTTTCTCTCAGTGGCAGCAGGTCTATGTGGCCTGTTCTCCAATGGTCTACATGCTGCATTTCGCAAGCTTTCTAAGTATTTTTATAACATGAGGATAAATCCATTTGCTATTACATTAGTGTAACTCAACCTTTCATTACAATGAAAACATTTAAGTAGAAAGCAACTCACTTTCCTTTTTAGACTTCTTAAACATCTTCACTCTTTTATTAGTCCATGTTTGTAGTACACAATGATCACATTAATTATGGAGAATTTGTACATGTACATAACACATAATTCTGTTTTTGTCCCCTTCGCCTTAAACCCTTCTGCCATTCCGTATTAGCAGAAGTTCTATCTCCATATTTTCCCTTCAATTCTTTTTTATTCTATATAGTCATTCTTCTGTGTATTTTAAAAGATTCACTAGTTCCTTTCATAATCTGTCCATAGTGGAAATGTGGATATTTTTATTTATTTTTTATTAGTTTTATTGAGGCACAAATAGCAATGAGATAGTTTCAAAACCGATTAGTAGGACAGTTTCAATAATTAATACATTGCATATTGTTGTATGCAGTTGCATCTTTGTAGTGATTGGATATTTTTAATTTGACTTAAGGAAAGGCATAAGCATCTACTTAGAGTCAAATGAACAGGAGTTTTATCACTGGGAGCAGGTGAAGCTAGAAACTGGTCCTGTGTATGAGGACAGGAAAAAGCCACAGTGCCTAAAGCAGTGGAGCACAGCCTTGAGGACATCCTGCCTGGACAAGGTCAGTCATTAGTCACTAAGGCAACTTGTGTCTCATGATATTAACTTTGCAAGAGTATAAAGGACCCTACTATTGTTCTTCAGGTCCTTTGCCCATTAAGTAAAGCGGCCTCCACTTGACCCAGCTCTTGCTTCTTGATCTTTTCCTCTGTCTTGCTTCCATTCTTCATGGGGCATACTGAGAGACTGATGAATCCCTACAATCAACTATTGGTTCCACTGACAATAAGACATTGAAGTTCCAAGATGAAGAAATGTTTTTCTAATAGTATTACATTATTTGAAATCATTTTTTAAGGCGTAGTCATTTTCTAAATTCCATGAAAGGCCTCACAATCTTTTCAGCATGCTTTTTCATCTGATTAATCTTGGTTGAATTTAGTGTTTGGCCTTTGGGAGCTCTAAAATTTCCACTACAATTGTTTATCTTTCCTTCAACCTTGATATTCTGTTACCGTGGATATCTTAGTTCACGTATTTTCCCTGTTGTAACAATACATGTAATTGTTTGATCTTTTATCTCCTCATACTGTGTGAGACTTAAGGGGAAAATATCATAAATATTTTGAATTTTTTTACTGGATTCCTGTGCAAAAGTCAGCATAACTATAAGATGATCAGCAAAACTACTTTTGTAATAAAAATATTGTATAAGCTTCTCAGTGTTCCCACTGGCACAGTTTCCTGTAATCCTAAATCTTTAATTATGAATGACTTTAATTACAGTTCACTTTTTCACATTGAGAAGGCAATGATATATGAATCTTGACCTTTGCCAAACTTACCTGAATTCAAGACTTAACAATTGATGTGAAATATGTAAATACCAAACAAGTTTCAAATGAAACAAAAAAATGTATCAGTAAATCAGAAACAGGTGCACTTCAATTATGCCTAAGTAAATATTGTCTAACTTTGCTAAATGTTAATTTATGCCTTGAATAGCTCCTTGCAGTTTGAACAAACCATGTGGTATTTTCAAATCTCATCCAGAATAGAGTACACAAATGCATAAAGAGTAGAAGGAACATAAGAAGAATATTGCTCCAGATTCTGCTTTCAAGTAGTTAAGATATCATCATCCTTTGCATCATATGCATAACTGTGATTTAAAAATATTAAATGCTTTGGTTAAGATCTCACTCTTTTTCCAAAATGAAATTACAGTAGGATTATATTATTTGTCTATTCAATCAAGTACATATGTAGGAAATAATTGTATAGCACTGAATGTTTTTTATGTGTAATCAATGTGCTCTTTGGTGTCAATAAATGTTAAATAATTCACAGAATATTTGACTTCATAATTATTATATGAAAAATATTATTTCTTCTATGTCAGAACAGCTTTATTTTCTTTATTCATTTACTTTTGTTTAATGGTTTCATAGAATAAGCAGTAAGATATAACTCACTGCCATTGTTATTGATAGAACAGGTCACATTTTCTCAGATTTTTCTGCCAGGAATCCAGTAAAATTAGCTTTTGTGTTCTTTTGATATGTAGCCATCATTGCTTAAAGTTCTTGTTTCTTGAACAAGTATAACAGATTGTTCCCAGGATTATCCTGCACATTTCCTCACTGAGATCTTTAAATGGACATTTTGCTAAGGAACTCTTTCATTTAGTGAAAGGAAGAGTGAATCTGGGTGAGTTTGCAAGCCATGGCCCCAAGGTACCATTCACTCCAAAGAAATACACAGCACTTAGAATTGGGGTGATGGTACGCGTTCTCACTCTTAGGAAGTTTTAGATAGATATGACATCACCACTACGATACATCAGCCCAACTCTAAATATGAGTCTAGTCATAACCCAGCATCAGACAAGCTGATAGTGAGAAGCATTCTACAAAGTAAATAGCCCACATCCTTCAAGAGATATCAAGGTAAGAAAAAAAAGAGACTGAAGAACTCTACTGAATTAAACTAAAGAAATAGAATACATGTAGCATGTGAGCTGAATTAGATTTCACCATAGAAATAAGTAAATAATTCATAATTAGTTTGAGCTTAACTATGATTGTTGTTATATTGAGAAATCTTTTTTATGATACTAAAAATGGAAAAGAGGAGAAAAAGATGAATCATTTACTATATGGAATTTTCTGGAAGTCTGGCATGATATATTAAATAACATTTTTAAATAAAGAGAGCACAGGTTTACTTCCCAGCCATATCAAATATAGCTCTTCAAGTATGTGTCACTCACTGAGTAAGACAGTGATGTGAATACATTTCTGAAATTCTAATGCCTTCAATAAACAGCTTTCATTATGAACCCCAGATCAGTGTAATATTCTCAGGTATTTCTTTGGAGTGAATGGTACCTTGGGGCCATAGCCTGCAAACTCACCCAGATTCACTCTTCCTTTCACAAAATAAAATGTAAAATATCTTCTTTATGACTTTTTTCCTGATCAAACATGCATTGCTCTCTGTATATTGTGACATGACCTATAAACAAAGTCAGAGTACAGGTCCCTTATCTCCATAAGACAGATTACAATCCTGGGGCAGAGGGGCGGAATACAAAGTCTCTGAAGATTGCTGAGAAAATGATGACCATAGGTATGGAAGAAAAGCTATGAAACTTGATTTTCAAATTTCTCTCTGTAGTAACTTTGGGAAGGTTCTATAATCTCTGGCTTTCTTTGCTTCAGTTAAGCCTGTGTTCAGCACCTCATGACTTCCCTGTGTGTCTTTCTGTGTGTGCCTTTTCTCCCTGTGTCTTTACAAAGAGTTTCTATTTAATTTAGACTATTTTTTTAAAGGAATTAAGAGAATTCTCCCATTTCCTGAGCTGCATACAAGTTCCTATGATGCCAGTGGTGCTCACCTACTGATGGTGGTGGTGCTCCAGCACTTTGATGGGGTTGGCACAATGGTCAGGTATGCCCAACCCATGGCTGTATTGCGGGTGAGAGACAGGGAAATGACACATTAGCACAATCTAGTGTAATCAGTGAAAGTGGACATTAGCTGCTTTTGGAATTCCTTCTCACATAGTCAATGAGAGTAGCTACTCACAATGATCCTGTGAACTGAAGGGAAGAAAAGCAGAGGAGGACCATGAAAGAGAATAGATGAGTACAATATGTGTTAGAGAATCCTCAGAAATAGTTGAGAGCCTAATATATCAAAGGTCCTAAGGTGATCAGAAAACACAACAATTTTAGGTTATGTTAGTCAGTTATGACAGAGGCTATAAGTTTACATGGTTTTCACAAGATTTTTGGGTAGAAAATTTCCTTTGAAATTATCATCGTTTCCAAAATCAGTAAGTCTTGATAAATTAATTTAACTTAATGATTGTTTATTGAGTGCATATGTAGGAGGCAGAAAAATAATCCTCCAAAGGTGCACAGACCTTAATTCTTGGATTTTGTGAATATCTTTTTTTGTATATATTTTTAGGGAAGGGTCTAGAGGGTGTTGTCTCTCACTACTAGATAGGATGCACAGCGATCCGCCTGTTTACAGCCTTCCAAGAGCTGGGATTATGGGTGCACACCACTATGCCCAGTCTTAATCACTGTCTCAACACACTGCAAGGGTGGGGCCAGCACAGCAGGCTCGGGGATCGAACCCCTGGCTCCTGCACCTACATGCAGGTGCTTTAATCCCCTGAGCTATTTAGTTGGCCCAGGTTTTGTGAATATCTTAAAAGAAGAAATATGATACTCATATTTAAGAGTGGGTAGTTTAAAATAGGCAGATTATTCTGGATTGTCTGGTTAATCCTACAAGTATGAATGGCAAAGTATTATATTTTGTTCTTATCCCTGGAAGACTCTACTGTTACTATCTTCATAGTGAGAAAGAAAATCAGTTCTATTGTGAAACAAATTTCATGACATTGAAGGCCTTAATTTAACTTCATTCATATTCTCTTTTTAGGTATTTACAGAACCTCTTGGTTCCTGGCATGAGCAGTAAAATACTATGTTGAGCTGACACATTCTCTTGCCAGTGTCTTCCTTCCAGGTCTTGGTTAATCATTTAGGGCCCAAACTATTGTGTCACTCAGTTTCTCTCCACACTGTGTCTATGCCTATTTTGAAGGCCAGATAACTAGCTATGCCTACATTAATTTAAAAATTAAGTTACCAAACCTTAATGGTTATGTCAAAATAAAATAAAATAGCATGTATTTGAAAAAAAAAAAAACCTCAAAAATTTATAGAGGGCCAGCCTGACAGTTCAGTGAACTAAAGCACTCTCTTAAGGCAGAGTGCAGCAGCTGGGGTTCAATCCCTGGTGGTCCCACTCCTGGGGGAGTGCTGAGATGGAGATTGAGAGTAAGTGAAGTGTTGTGTACCTGTAATCCTAGTGCTTAGGAAGCTAAAAACAGAAGAATCTCTACAAGTCTGATCTGTGCAGTGAGACCCTGTAGACCCTGCACTAAATACAAAAACAAACAAACAAACAAACAAACTTATATACTTACATAAAGAAGACACAATACCTGTCCAATGCAACTAAAAGGTTCATCATCATAGGAAAAAACATAATGCACACTAGTTTTCTATAGGTGAAAATCATATCCAGAATACATTTATACATTTGTCTTAGAGGAAATTCTGAGCAAGATTATACTGACTCAGTCCTTAAATGTATGAAGACATTTATTCAAGGATGCTTTCACATACTTCCTATTTGTGTATTTTTAAGCCTCCCTTTAATGTTGCCTTGCCATCAGTGGCACGCCTGGCCTTCAAATAATTAACACTGTGGAAAAGTTGACACTCATAGAGTGAGTAAATAGTCATTATCCAACGCTTTCAACTCTACCTTTACGGGGACAATACAGCTGAAAAGAAAGACCTGGCACCAAGGAAACCCCGAAGGTCTCCATTGCTCAGAACAGACTTGTAAGCCAATATCCACCCTTCACATCAGGTTACGAAACAAACAAATGTTAAGGTTTGCCCTGACAGATTTCCATACTGACATTTCACTGGGTTATTAGCCAAATCTTCTTTTTATATATTGGTTTTGAGTTTTTTTCAAAAAATAAAACATAAGATATATAGACTGAGTGAATGCTGTCCTTTGTACCTGTTTCTTTTTAAGAATTTTGTTATTATGCTTCTTTAGGTTTCTATTTTATTTAGAATATTGGCTGAAATTATACTAGTTACACAGTCTCCTACTTTTGATGCTCAGTACAAAATAAAAATATGTTGCTGCTTATTCAAAAAGCAGGGGAAATTGGCATAAAAAGTACTAGTATATTTTTTTCTTCCAGAGTTTTTTTTTTTTGAGAAAGGGACTCACCTGTATTGCAGGCTCACTACACAGCCCAGTTTGGCCTTGTACTCAAAATGATTCTCCTACCTCAGCCTCTTGAATGCTGGAGTTGCAGGAATCAACCCTTATGCCCAATGTCTGCAGTTTCATGCCTAACTTGTGATAGAGTTTTTACTTGATTTTATGTCATTAAGTAAAGAAAAATTAAAATCTGTCATAAGACCTATTAGACCTATTATATGTGTCTTTAGAATATGTAATGCCATTTTAATGCAAATCAAGCTATCAAAATTATCTATGAAATCACAGAAATGACACAGTTCACATTTTGTAGTTCATGAATACATAAGTATGTAATTTTTACCAGAATGGGTAAACTGTCGCAAAAACCAAGCTCAATGACATGAACTTCACTTTTTAATATTTGTACTTTGAGGCTGGCCTGATAGCTCAGTGGACTAAAGCACCCGGTTAGAGAGATAACAGTGGTTGGGGTTTGATCCCAGGCATGCCATGCAGTCCCTGCCTGCGTACTGAGAGGGCAATTGAGTCTGGGAGTGGTGGTGCATACCTGTAATCCCAGAATATGAGGGGCTGAAAGCAGGAGAATTACTACAAGTCTGATGTATGTAGTGAGACCCTGTAGACGTTGTCCTAAATGCAGAAAAAAAATATTTGTACATTCTATCAGAACTCCAGTTTCAATTAACAGCTCAGTAAGGAAAAATTAAAAGATAAGGGAGCTATATCTATCCTGTCTTTCTCTTCCCTTTTACGTCACTGCATTTGGTACCTGTGATCTGCTCACACACAGGTGTAGCAGGAACAGGAAAAGATATTTTTGGGGTTCCTTATCATGCATTTATGTTCTTTCTGTGAAAGAACATAATCCAGTGAAAATTTTCACTGGATCAGAAAGCACCACCTGTTTTTGGTAGTCAGCTTAACTTTGCTTCAGTTCTAGACTACAACATGCTTCTCCTTGATGCATTTTAAGTTTCCCTGAAATCCCATGTGTATCTTCAATTTGCAAAAATTTTTGTTTCATGGGGCATTGCCAACACTGTAGGTGAAAAGAAGCGAAGGCAAATACAGTAGTGCAGCCTTGGCAGCACTTAGACATCACTTACAAACGACAGATTCTAAGTCACAGATCAGGTTAAGACAGCAGAGAATTGAAGCAAATATTAGGCTCCTTAAAGCCTAATATTGAGGTCTTATGTGTGGAGGACAAAAGCTGTCAAATTATGAAGGCATCGCTTTAATTGCTTCTTTCTGAACATCTCCATATGTCCAGTTCTTAATAAATATTTTTGAAAAATCCTGAAAAGATTTAATCCTGATGTCATACAGTATGAAATGAATGATCCAAAATGGTTGATTGTGTTACTCTGTATTTTTCCTGTTCCACAGACAGATTCAGGTTTGAATTAATCATCAAGCTACAACAAAATCTGGACTTGGTAATTTTAATTAATCATTGAATGTAAAGTCTGATCAAAATTAATGGGATGTAAAAAAATTCATGGCTTATGTAACTCAGCAGTATAATTCTATCTTTATGTCACATGCAATCCTCACGAAGGACTTGGTTAACCAAAACTGGTACATAGCACTGTACGTCATGTCATCTCTCTATTACACATAGTAGCACAAAGTAAGTACCTCCAATGTAATTTGTTATGCTTGCACAGTGGTCTTCTGTTTTCCCTTTCTGTTCTTGTTGTTCATTTAGGAGTAATTCATTATGCTGTGAAGATTTGTTCCACCAGACGAGAAATTGATCATAGCTGTGTCACTAAAGTATCTGCACAACACTGACCCTTAATCAGAGCAGGAAATATATTATTAGTACTGTGGTCTTGTAGCCATACGTCACAGACATTTGGGGATTGTTTGTGTACTTTGTCAGTGCTGCCCAATCAATACATGATTTGCACCTGGCCTTGGAGAAAACTGCAGAGAGTTCTTCCATGGGGCTAATTACATGACAAAGATGTACTCATGTGGCCACCTCAGTGTAAGGTAACTCAGCCAAAACTCAATTATGGATTCCCCAGTCCCACAGTGGGCTGTGTACAAATTAGTAGTTCCTATCCAGACAGAAGAAAACAACTGCACAGCTGTACACACAGCTGGAGTGCAAGCCTGTTCTCTCAGGACCTCTCTTACTGTGAGGTCTTTGACCATCATACGTATTCTTGTTTTAATGTTCTGTCTGTACTGCATCACCTTTTAGTAAACTGTACACTAACTTTCACTTTAATTTGCTCACCTTCTTATTTAACAAACCATCCTAACTATTGTTATTTGTGATTTTACAGATGATGATTTTCATCAGTTTTATGTGTACAATATTTTAAATTTTGTTATTCATAAACATGCAGATAGCCAAGACCCATAAACAGAAAAAATAGGCCAGTCATTTATATAGGTCAAGTATTTCTGTGTGTGCTTTTGCTCATAATCCATCCTGCCCAACCAGACAAGCAGGTTTACAGAGTTCATTTAATGATATGACCAGAAAACACAATGAATAATTATTTTTTTAAATTAAAATAAAAGCTATATTGCTCAAAATACTCCCTCTCACTTTTAACATGCATGCTTCATACTTCTTGCTACTTTATGAAGTATGCCTGGAAGCTCTCTTTTGTGTCTTTAGCTGTACTGTCATGGGTGGCTTAATGTGGCAAACTGAATCAAGGCTTTACCTTTTGCTATAGTTTAGATCATGATGTTCTTCCAGAGCCTCAGTGGCTTCAGAAGTGGTCCTTTTGTAGGGTAATTGGTCCATGGGAGCAGTGTACTCCTCAGTGGATTTTGCACTGATGAACTCAGGCCTGAATGAGCTGTTGGGAGGCAGGGTTTCATTGGAGGCGGGCCCTGGAGGAATGAACTGGCAGAGCATATCTCCCCCACCAGCTCTTGCATTTCTTCTCCACTCCTTGGCTATGTGATGTTTTCCTCAATTTCACCTTATCATTTCTACCTCAAAGCAGTCAATTGTGAGCTTAAATAAATATCTCATCCTTTAAGTTGTGGGTATTGTGTACTTTTTGTTGGTAACTGAGATACTGTAAAGGTATTTTGATTTTCAGTAAGTGTCAGAAGTTGCATGATGCCAGACCCAATGAATAAGGTCAAAGAGGACACATTGTAATATTTTTACGAAGTTATTTTTCTGATGAAAAGCACTCAGCAGCATCATTTGCTGCATGATTCATCACACCTCTGAAAGACATTCATGAGAAAAGACTTCCAGAAGTGCTTCAGAAAGTGCCAAGAACAATGCAATTAGTGAGTTGGAAGTGAGAGGTCGTATTTTGATGTAGAGGAGTGACAATCTGTGTTTTACTATATTTTTAATTGTAAACAGTCACTGTATATTTTGACCAACCACACACACACACACACACACACACACACAGGAGAAATGTAGCTTATGTACAGGATTGAAGTGGGCCATTTTACAGAATAAGGAAAATATCAACAGTACACAAGCTATAGTTGTTAAGTTGGATTTAACTCCTCAATAAATTGAACTGTTAATTTTTTGTTCTGGGATCATTATGAAAAAAGCTAAGAGAAATGAGCAAATTTTCAATAAAAAAGATAATAGTTTTTATTGTTCATGTTGTTGCAGGTGCTTGAATGGCAGGAATAATGTATGCCTTATTATACTGGAAGAAAATATTGATACCACCTGGACATAATTAACATATATCTACTTTAGTCAGCTTTACATTTGATGGACATAATACCACTCACAAGTTAAAGAAAGAGAGATTGAATTTGGCTCATAGTTTAGGAGATTTAGCCTATTTTTGGCTAACTAATTTGAAGACAGCACTATGTAATACAACAAATGCTATCTAAATGATATCATTTTGTCTAGTGAAATTCTGTATCATTTCTATTTTTTCTTTTTCATTATTACTTTGCATTCTCTTTTAAAAAAACAAAAAAAATAATGTAATTTTAAAAACCTTGTGTTGTAAGCCCACGGGAAAGTAAAGATGCTTAGTTCATGATACCCAGGAAGCAGAGTAGTAGCAGAGTGCTGGGCACAAAGGAGCAAGACAGATGTAGGCCCATGGGCCACCTCGGAATACCCAGAAGTACTTCAGTAACCTCAAAGGTTACTGAGTCACAACAGCCCAGATTGACTTCCTCTTCTACCAGACACTTGTTTCCAATTTACATCCCAAACACAATTTAAACCATACTTAATCTCTATTCTTCATCTCTAAAGACAATAGTCAGTGCATAATTATATCTAACTTAACACAGCTCTCTTATCTACAAGCAGAAATGGAACAATCCATTCCCTAAAGTCTCAAGACTTTCAGAATTTTCTGAAGTCCATGTTATGATTTGTGTCTAGTTGTCACCCCAAAGCCTCACGTAGGCATTGGGGCAGGCTTCTAGGGTTTGTGATTAATTTATGGTCCAATGCTGGGATTATGGGCGTGAGTGCTACACCTGCCCTTGGGTTGGTAATCTGCATACAATATAAGGAAGGGAGAGGGGCTTGCTAGCTGCCACAGCTGCCGCCCCTCCCCTTTGCTCCTGCTGTTTTCTCCTGACGTGAACTGCTGCCCTCTGCCATGTGCCACTCTGCCTTGGAGCCAGCCAAGTATGGACTGAAATGCCTACTAACTGCCAGCTAAATAAACAAAATAACTGAGACAGTCCAAGTCCATGTGTCTTCTTAAACTATATGTAAACTCTAAGCTGTGACTTTATAAAAATAAAAAACAAATATAATCTCAATGTACAAGGACAAAGGATGGGCACTCTCACTGCAAAAGAGAAGAAAACAGAAACAACAACAACAAAAAAACCCCATAGATTGCAAAACCAAACAAAGAAATGCAAACATTAAGCCTTACAGCTCCATCTTCTGGGGGCATATGTTGGGAGAAGGTGAGTTCCAAAGGTGATACATGGCACTATATTTATGTCTTTGCAGATAATAGTCCACATAGTCTCTCATTGGTGTCAGCTTCTGCTATAGCTTGCAGCTTTCCTCAGTCAACATTCCATGTGTCTGGCACTCTGCTATCCAAGAGTCTCCAATGTAGCTTTGATTTACTCCTAGAACTTCACACATTGCTTTCCAGGGCATCTTGTCTGGGATTCTGAGTCTTCCATCAAGATCTGGGTGAAAGCCATCCTGGCTCCACAACTTTGGAATTCTGCATGCTTATAATATGAACATTGTGTGGATGAAACCAAACTCTGCTGTCACTTTCATTACTAGCTAGGCACCACTGAACCGTGGCAGTAATGGTTTCTAAGTACTTGGATGGCTGAGCACTGGAAAGAATCCTGTTACCAATTCCTTTGGACACCCTTCTAGAATGTGATGTCTGAAGATTTTCTTATCAAAGAAAAGTTTACACTTGTTTATCATTGTGCTTATGATGAACAAGGTTATGTTGATTCCTGATACACCCCCAAGGCATCTTCTTGTTCTTGAATAAAGGACTTGACTCATTTTAATGGTATTAATCTCTCCAGCAAATATATATTATTTAGCTTCAAATTTGTACATGATTCCCTCTGAATCATACTGTGATTTTCTCATTTTTCTGCATTAGAAATCTGGCTGAAAACAGCTCACATTACCCATGCGACAACTTAAATTTTGGGCAGTCTTCAAATTTCATCTTCCAGATTAGCCTACTATCTTTAATCTCAATCCACTGGAAAGTCTCAAGGACATGAGGATTATACAAGTTTTGAATAGAGCAAATGACCTCTAATTCATTTGCCAGTATAGTCTTTGTTTCCAACCAAAACTTCCTGAGGCTATCCTGTACTGTCAACATTTCTAGGGACATCTTGGTGTTTTAAGTAATAATTAGAATCACTTTTTTTTTTTTTGTCTTTTTGAGACAGGGTCTCACTATGCAGTTCAGGTTGGGCTTAAGCTCATTTTGTAGCTCAGGCTGGTCTCAAACTCACAACAATCCTCCTGCCTCAGCCTCCCGAGTGCTGGGATTACAGGTATGTGCTACCACGCCTGCTTAGAATCACTATTGTAGCTCATATGAAATATTATAGGACTTTTCTAGTCTATGAAACTTTCTCGAGTTTTCCATGAAATAGTTCTAAAAGCTTTTGAACCATATGCTCAGTAAATTCATGGTAATGACCCTACTTCTGGTAATAATTTTCCGTATTAGTCAGATTTCCCTTGCTGAACACAATACTTAATATCTACAACATAAAATAGGAGATGTTTAATTTGACATGTGGTTAGGGGATTGAGTCAATAGACAGATGGCTCCAAGACAGGAACATAATGGAAGAAAGTTATGGTGGAGAAATCACACATAGGTCAAAGCAATCAGAAGTAAAAAAGAAATATGACAAGAGTGAACAGGGCAGGAAACTAGATATAGATACCAAGAGCATACTATTGAGATCCATCTAGACATACGCAGAAGTACCTTCCACCAATCCCTGGAGGAGAATCCAAAGCTAATTTAAGTTAATGCTGTCATAACTAGACAATATCTGAGTCATTTTTCTCAAAAATAAAAATCTTTACAATAAAGGATCCATAATACACAAAACTCCTCATGATATCATCAACAGCTAAGACTCTGTTGATCTGCTTCTAATAAGATATTATTTTCATGATCCAACATGGTTGCCACATGCCAAGCATCCCATTTATTATTCAAAAGTATAAAAAAATAGTAAAAAAGCATTAGAATGCACAGTCAAACTGACAAGTACACCCATGCTTTTTAATAACTGTTGGAAATTAGACCACACATTTCTCTTGTATCTTTTTCTCCAGAGGAGGATTTATGTTCTCACATGTATTTAAAATGGGTTAAAGATATATATTTTTTTTAGAATTTGAAAGAAGGAATTAAAGTCTAAGGGGGTTGTGAATGATATTTTGAGAAATAGTCAATGTAATGATTCCACATTGCTTTATTAGTAATGAATGCTGTGAAAACTAAACAGATGTCAGTTTTAGATGTTATTTGTAAGCTTGCTAACATACTCTTTGTAAGTTAGGTGCTCTGTTGTGATGAAAAGGAAATACTGAAATATGAGCTCCTTTCTTTCTTTCTTTCTTTCTTTCTTTCTTTCTTTCTTTCTTTCTTTCTTTCTTTCTTTCTTTCTTTCTTTCTTTCTGTGTGCAATGGGGAATTGAACTCAGACCCTTGCACTTACTAGGCAAGTACTTATTCTACTGAGCCATCTCCCTGTCCTGGGATTATTTCTTCTTTAGAAGAAAATATGCAGTTGAATCACTGACATAAAGTACATTTTCTCCATTATGTCAGCATTGGATTTTCTATGGTTTATTTTGTACCATCATGTAAAATCCTGTCACCTTCATGTAAATTTCTGTGTTATAATACTTTTTCTGGTTTTATTTTATTTTATATTTTTATTTTGGGCATTTACCTCTACATTTATGGAACAGTGTCATGTTCTACCACACAGCACTCAGTCCCATGTTGTCTAACTTATTGAACATTCAAACATACAGATATAAAAGATGTTCTTGGAAACTTGCCCATGATAGAAATTTAATTAAAAAAATTAAGGTAGCTCTCAAAGTTTTGAGAGAAATGATAAATTTAAGAATGACTGACAGATAGCTGTCAGAATTTTGTGGCTAAATATAACAATGAAAAACTAAGACTAAATATGATAAATTCTGTAAATAGATTTAGATGTTTTTCTTGTTGTTTGAACATTAGTTTGTACCAAAAATGAATTTAAGGTTGTTTTTACATATTAATCTTTTTTTTTTTTTTTTGTATTTTAGGGAAGGATCTATAGGGTGTTCAGGGTCTCACTACTAGATTAGACTCATAGTGATCCACCTGGTTACAGCCTCCCAAGAGCTGGATTACAAGCACCCATCACCATACCCACTCAATGGCTGTCTCAAAGCACTCCAGGGATCAAACCCCAGTCCCTGCGCCATCTTACAGGCACTTTAATCTGCTGAGCTAGTTGGCTGGCCCATGTATTAATCTTAATGCTTGATATTTTATAGGATTTTTATTGTTTTTGTTAAATAAATATCCTTTTAAAGAAGTTAAATTAAACTGTATGCCTGGGAAACAATGTGTACCAACAAGCCCATGGTATGTATAATCATACAAAAGGAGTGTTGGTAAATAGAAGACACACTCAATAGTCAACACCAGTTTGAATAAACCATGGATTTATAACACTTCTAAGATATGGAACTCCACCATGAAGTTGCCAGTAATTTGTTGTAATAAAAGCAAGTCATTCTTAAAATACTTACAAGGTATTTTGAAAGTGAGTTCGGGTAAATTCCTTCTAGTAGATAGCATAATAAAACATGGCCTGGCTTCCCTATTCATTTCTTTATGATACTATCCACCTAGATAGCTATATAAGTTTTCAAATCATGTTGTTTTTGGAATAATTTAAATCTAAGCACAGTAACATAAGTAATTCACATTTTTACTTGCTAATTTAGTGATTTTTTTTCCCTATTTTTAGCCAAATTACAAAGCTCTTCTTTACTAGAGAGTTGGCAAAATAATTATCATTGTATTAATCCTCAGACTTGCTACTCCTGGGAGATGAATGATAAACTAAATGAATGAAAATTTGACAGAGGAAAGAGCAGAAGAGGACAGGTGAAAAGGAGACAGGAACGAAAATTTTTCTGGTTGTACTATAGAAGGAAAGCACTATGACCCCTTTGGTACTTGAAATTTCTCCATGCAAAACCATTAAGACATTTGTCCTGATGTTTCTGCATGGGATGACATCACTGACTCAAGGGAGGCATTGGATCTTTATTAAGGCCTGGGGTCTCCTGCACCCCAGGCAGTGGCTGCCCTACAGAAATGCTGGCCTTGTGCTGACAGAATCTTTGAAGAAAAGACATAAATTTTGTTTTATTTTATTCAGTTTTTATTACTTTGTGCAAAATCTTCTTTTTTTCTTTTACTTTCAATAATTTATTTGATAAAGAACAATTTTTATATGAGTGACCAAAACACATTTACTCTATTGAAAGAGCTTTGCAGTGTTACATGTATATATTCATATGGTTTTCAGGCCTTCAGGTTTTCAAAGAAGATGTTACAAATCATATAAGCTGTTAGGTCTGAGAAGCCCACCGCGTGAAGAAAGACTCCAAGAGACGTCCTCTCATGCAAAAGCAAGGGGATTTTATTTTCCATGCATGCATGGGGCTCACTGAACGCGCAGGAACAGAGAAGCCCTGAGCTGACTGTGGGCTGGGTTTTAAGCCCGAAGACAAAGGGAGGAGGGGTTTGAGAATATATGACTTTTTAGGGTAACTAAGAGGGGTAGGCCAAAGGGCAACTGCTAGCTAACTCTGTGGTTTTAGCTGCATTCCACGAACTGGTGGGTTTACTTGTGTAAAGTGACAAGAGTGTCCCCAGGCCAGAGATTAAATGTTTTCCCAAGCTAGGCCTGAGGTTTATGACCCCACCTAAGGTTTTTATGTCCTCTTTGTTTTAGGAACAGGGATTACAGGCCCTAGTGGGGCAAAGGTTCACAGCATTAGTACATTAGGCAGTAATTTAGCTGACATGGTTAGCTGATGTACCAAGGCAGCGCATACAGAACAGAATGGCGACGTAACCTTGTGTATGTCTTTAGAAATTATTTGGGCCCTACAAAGCAACAGTATATACCATAGTATGTTTAATATATGCTTTATCATACTAGGTGAGGCTAGTGGTAGAGGCAAAAGATACTCTCTATTCTGGGGAAAAAAAAAAGATCATTTTAAAACACCCTACATGGATTTTAAGAAAGTATCAATATTTAACTATTACAATTTTCACTTAAAAAAAAACAAAAAACACATTACTGACAGACCAGCATGCTCAGAACCAACAGTGCTATGAAAGCACCAGCTCGTGTCATTTGGCAGAACAAACTGCTTCCTAGATACAGTGGACCATCTTATGAAATGGAACCCTTCATTTTTGGTGTTTTTGTTGTAGGCAGCTGAGTTAGATAGAAATATTCTAGGCAGTCAGACAGGGCCAGGCCCTCAAGGAGACAAGATGGCAGTCAAGGTGACTTTGTAACTTGGAAGAGATAGACACTCCCTATGTGCCACACCTCGAGACCAAGGCAAAAAGAGGAAACACAGCTACATACTTCCCTAGGGGTGGGCATCAAGGATTGATATTCTAAATAGGTATCAATCACCTCCAAAGAGCCCTGTTGAGTCACTAGCCCAACCCCTGACAGGAAGAGACCCTGCCCATATTCATGCCCACTTGCTACATGACTCACTTCCGCATTTGGTACTGGATTTAATCAATTTTATCTGAACAATGGTGCTTCTAATCCCATTGGTTGAACATAGTTTTGTCCCACCTCTTGTCCACCTGAGCGAATTCCCATGTCTTTACCACCTTAGATCCACCTCACCACATGGTTTTACTCCATAAAAGTCCCTGGAAGAGACAGCTTCCGGGGGAACTATCCGCTCGGGCCCCCCTCCTGTCCCTCTCTTGGACAGGAGCTTTCCCTCAATAAATCTATTCTGCTCATAACCTCCGTTTGTTCCTAAAATTCATTCTTCAGTTTTAGAGAACACGAACTCATACAGGTCACGTGCAGAGATCATTTTTTCCTGTCATTTGGAGGTTCCCTATATTGTTTGGAGGTCACCCACCCAAGTTCTGTTTTTCTCCCTGTATCATTTTCTACAAATAAAAACACACAGAAAAAGAGCAAGGAACAAACAGCACTAGGAACACTATCACCTGGAAGTATAGGCCCTACTCCTGAATCGGCCCCAGTGACCAGGACCACTTTGCCTGTGAAGTCCCAGCCCCTGCAGGATGTCTATAGCTGTGGTGCTGATGTCATATCTCTGCCTGGTGATTGGCTTGGTTGGATTGTCATCCACAGTAATGGCCAGTCTTGGGTCCAAGTAGGTGGTTCTTTTATTCATGTGGTCAACAAAAAACACTTCCCGGTTCTTATCTTGCTCCCACCCACACAGCAAATCTGCTACTTGTTTTCTTTTTTCCATTTTCAGATGTCCCACTGAATCTTCTCTGTGTGACTGGTATAGTATATACACAGCCATCCTTGGTAGTTCTCTCCTCCCATCCCAGGGCATCTTGTCCTCGATGTCAGTGTGCCAGGCCAGAACAGTGCTGCCAGGGCAGAGAGAGGCGAGTGCAGTGAGGGAGAGCAGGTGCTACTGCAGCCTGTTCTCCACAACCAGGAACTCTCTTCTGTGCTTTGAAGTAAGGTCATTCCTGGGAAGGGGGAGGCAAACAAAAGGCAGCCACTGCTTTGCTAATTATGATGCTTTCCTATATGAACCCTTCCTACATGCAATAAAAAATAAGGGGCCCCCAAATGAAGTTTAGTACTTGTAAGGTCCGAGTCAAACAGACTCCATGAGTCAGACAGACCTTGTTACTGAGTCACAATAGATTGTTAAGGATACTATGGTTACTGCCCTACCCTACAGCGCGTGATGTCCATGTGACGTCCATACGTGCCCCACAGCTTGCAGATATTCTTAAGATAACCCCACCGAAACCAACAATTCCCTGGACGGCAAGACCCTTCCAAGAATAACCCTCCCTAAAAACCCGCACCATCCAATTGTTGTAAAGGTCAATAGGAGCCATCCTATCCGTTCCAATGTAAGCCCAGCTAACACACAGGATTGGCTTCTGTCACTCTGCTTGCCGCTTAGCCCACCAAAAATACTATATAATCCTGAGCAAACAAAGGCTCGGGGTCACTGTGGCCCAGTTGCCTGGTGGCCCTGTGTCGACACAGCCTCTGGAATAAATCCTGAACTTCCACAAGGCCTCAGCTCTTGGTGTCCTTCCTTCTGCGCCCGATCTTGGACCTAACAGTACTGATTGTTTCTCAAGATAGTTCTATGATGCATTTTTCATGTATGTTTTTCCTCTTCTCTACAACTTCAGTCTAGGAGTCCTGGATCCACTCAGTCTATGATGAAATTTTACTATAACCTAAATTATATTTAACTATTTTAAATACTAACCATAACATTTCCAATCTAAAACATTTTGAAAATGCTCAATTAGTTTTAAATATATGAAGTATTAAAATAATGAGCCATAAATAGCTGGGATAAATGGGTCCTAAAATCTGTATTAGATATGGCAAGTAAGTAAAAAAATCTGTTAAAACTAGACTTTTAATCTTAAAAATAATATACTATACTGTAGGCAAAAAAAAAAAAAAAAAAATCATCCAAGAAAAGAGAAGATGTAACTTCTGGTGACTAGTCAAGTTCTATATTTAAATAAAAATGTATCGAAGACTTTGTTACATTCAAATAACTATTTTTTTCTCCTTTAACACAGAAAAATATTTATTAGGGCTGGAGAGAAATCTAAGGATGATTATATGCTGCTTCAAGGAGCTATGAATGGGTAGCGGGCATGGCACCTTCCTAGCTCAAGGTCCTGAGTTCAATCACAAGTAGCAAAAGAAGAGGAAAAAGAGGAGGACAAGGAGGAAGAAGAGCTGGAGCAGGAAGAGGAGAAGGAGGAGAATGAGGAGGAAAACATGAGCTTCAAAACAAAATTAATAAGAACAAAATTTGAGTAATTAAGTAGAAATTATACAGAAAAGTGGTATATTAAAATCAATTTAAAAATCAGTACACACATTAAACATTCCACAAACACAATCAAATGGAGAGTTACTGAACTAAAGTTCAGTATATTTTATTTGAAAGAATCACTGCAGTAGATAACTGTATTAGTCAAGGTTTTGCTAGAGGAACAGATGCAACACAAGATGTACAAATGTGTAGGAAATTATAAGACTGGCTTATGACAGCAGCCTCAGAGTCAGATGAGGAAGCGTGCAGAGGGCTTCTGCACATCTGAGGCTGCAGGATTCAGTCCCAAGGTCTGAAGCTCACTGTAGTGTTTTGTGTAAGTCTCTATCAGTTGACCAATGGGTCTGTAACAGACAGCTGAGGAATCTGTGACTGAAAACTGAAGGATCTAAGCCAATTGCAAAGAGGAACTTGGAAGCTTTCCTCAACCTCTTTACACATCCTTTTTGTACTGAGTCATTCTGGGATGGCCTCTCCACACCCCAGGACAGGCCCTCCCAAGCCCCGCAGGGCAGAGCCCCCATGGCCTGGGGTGTAGCTCCACCCAGGCAATCTAGCCAAGTTGATACAATATATGGGCCATTACAATAAAATAGGTTAAAGAAATTGTAAAAATGTCAAATAGATTAAAATACTTGGGTAATAGCCTGAGAAGACACTAGCAACTGAATAGAATTCCTCAAACATGAAAATAGAGCTTGGAAGAACACCATGGAAGAAATAATAAGAGAATTCTCCAGAAATGAAGACTGACATTGACTACTGAATGTATCTCCCAGAATTCATGCATTGAAAATTAATTCTCCACTCACCGGGGTTAGAAAGTGAAACCTTCTGGGAGGTATTTCTTCCTCTGGACAATACACCATTCAAGGTGCCACAGTGAAAGAAGACAGCAGTCTTTACCAGACCTGGTGATTCGATTTTGAATTTTTCTCCTTCCAGAACTGTGAGCAATGAAACTACGAGCTTTGTAAATTTCCCAGACTGTGGAAATTGCTTGCAGTTGCATAAATAGACTAAAACACATATGATGAATTTTTAGATGGAAGCATGAAACCCTAAGTCTTAGGATAGATAATTGTAACTAATATATTTTAATATCATTGTAGTAAAATCAGAATATTACAGAAGTAGAAGCAAATAAGGCAGTATGATAAAATACTCAGACTAAAGTGTGGTTGGGATTTTATAGTCTTGTTCATATTGTTGTAGGCAGCTGAGTTAGACAGTAATATTCTAGGCAGTCAGACAGGGCCAGGCCCTCAAGGAGACAAGATGGCAGTCAAGGTGACTTTGCAATTTGGAAGAGACAGACACTCCCTATGGGCCACACCTCAAGACCAAGACAAAAAGAAGAAACACAGCTACATACTTTCCTAGGGAGGGGCATCAGGGATTGATATTCTAAACAGATATCAATCACCTCCAAAAAGCCCTGTTGAGTCACTAGCCTAACCCCCAACAGCAAGAGACCCTGTCCTATATCCATGCCCATTCGACTCTCTTCCCTATTTGTTCCTGAACTTAATCAATTTTACCTGAGCAATAGTGCTTGTAATCCCATTGGTTGAACATAGTTTTGTCCCACCTCTTGTCCACCTAAGCGAGTTTCCATGTTTTTACCACCTTAGACCCACCTCACCACATGGTTTTACTCTATAAAAGTCCCTGCAAGAGACAACTTCCTGGGGAACTACCCACTCAGGGCCCTCCTCTTGTCCCTCTCTTGGACGGGAGCTTTCTTTCCCTCAATGAATCTATTCTGCTCATAACCTCCATTTGTTCCTAAGATTCATTCTTCAGTTTGCCTAAAATATTAAGAATATATTAAAATATATAAGAATATATTTTAAATGTTAACTTTAATGTATTAGAATATTAAATTGAAAGAAAATACACCATTTATAGTATATATTTCTTTAGTGGATGAATAGATACTGTACTACAATATACATATGTCATACAGGTCAGGTCCAGAGATCGTTTTTCCCTGCGTCATTTGGAGCTTCCCTATATTGTTTGGAGGTCACTCATCTGAGATCAGTTTTTCTCGCTATATCAATATCTGATAGGTCCTAGAAAGTAGGCAGTACAGTGATCCCTCACTTATCATGGAAATTATGTTCCAGATAACCCCATAATAAGTGAAAAATCAGCCAAGAAGTGACATTATTTTAGCATTTATATATATATATATTTAAGGGTTTATAAACCCTTCTCATATTCTTACAAACCTTTCCCACACTTTTAAACACACTTTTAATGTTCTTAATCATTTTCTAAACTCATAAACCTGTGTAATTTTAGCAACATATGTATATTGTAGTACAGTATCTATTCATCCACTAAAAAATACATACTATAAATGGTGTATTTTCTTTCAATTTAATATTCTAATACATTAGAGTTAACATTTTAAATATATTCTTATATATTTTAATATATTCTTAATATTTTAGGCAAAAATCATAAAAACCATGAATATATAGTATTGTACACTAGCAAAAATCTGCAATAAATAATTTAGACTAGTGTATTTTGAAAACTCATAAAACAGTGAGTCCATAAAGGTGAACTACAAAATAATGAAGGACTACAGTAAATTTTGTTTCATGTATGTATTGGTTTGTTTCTTTGTTTCTACACTGGGAATCAACATACATGAAACAAACAAATATATGCATGAGTTACATCCTCAATCCTTATTTTTAATTTTGTCTTAGGACTGGGTTCCCCAGGTGGGAAGATGAACTGCAATCCCACCTTAATAGCTCTGAGTGATAGTATTATTGCTTCGTTTAAAAATGTTTTCATATGTATGTGGTAGTTGATACATTGTGTCAACTTGGCGGAATCTGCTTTGGCAGTTCTGGGAGTTTGCGCCCTGCCCTGCCCTGCAGAGTTGGTTCCAGCCTGGGGCGTTATTGGGCCCACACTGGGGTGTGATTGTTTCCACCCTAGGGCCATGGACTGCCCCAGAGTGACTCAGCACAAAACGTGTGTGTAAATGAGGTGAGGAAGGCTTCCTGCGTCCCTGCCCCACTTCCTTGAGGAAGTCACAGTCTGCGAAGGAGCTTGTGCTGATCTTTGCTGCGGAGCACCAGTCTTCACAGTCAGCACAGAAGGAGGAGAGAGGCTTGGTAGACACCACTGTTGCTGCTTCGCCTTTGTTCTCCATTGTTTTCTGTCGCCATGAACTGCTGTTGTTTGTGTTGGAGCCAGTGGACTACTAACTGAAACATCCACAAACTGAGAGCTGTATAAACCTTTCTTTCCTTCATTTTGACTATTGGGTATTTGTCCCACTAACAAGTAAAAAGTAACTAAGACAAGATAGAATAGAGTCTCACATTTAAATAACATCTGACTCTGAAGAGCTTACAAGGCAGAATGAAATTCTTGTTAGGATATGAGTATATGAAAACTAATTTATGAACATAGAAAAGGTCTGATTTTTTTTAATAGAACAGTGCAGAAATGAAAGAGATGAGCATGAAACAGATGTGAAAGATTAACCTTGGTGATGACTGACCTCAGAAAACGCCATGAGTCACAATATGGAGGTAAATATCATGTGTGCAGAAGACAGTAACTCCAGTTGACTCAATTATAGGAGAGAATGAAGTAAGGTTACAGATGGGCATGACTGACCTGGTTTGACTAAAACTGTGACATGATGCATGTAGCTAGATTAAAAACCTGCAGATCTCAACTCTAATGTAATGGAATCTGGAATTTTCCTAAAAGCAAAGAAAATTCATGAGTTTGTTTGAACAATGAATAACAATGATTAAGACTATTCTTGGGGAGATCAGTGAGAAACCACTCGTGAATATTATGCACTTGGTGACGAGAAGAGTGCAGAGACAAGATAATCATCAATATTTTTGATGTTTTGAGTAACTCTACCTCTGTGTTTACTTTTATGTGTGTAAATGGAAAAAGAACAGCATAGACACAAAATATCTTGGGTGTCTTACGGTATACTTAACATTTAACTTAAAAAACACTAGTGCCACTTTCAGCTATTTAATCAAAGTCAAATTATTTTAAATACTAGTTCCCATCTTTCTCATATGATCTTAGTTTGAGATGCATGGTTGCTGCAACAATTAGCTGCAATAAGTGATTAAATAGAAGAGCAAATATAGAAGTCTAGTTACAGTGCTTTGCACAAATGGACATTTAATAGTTGCTTAATCACTGAATGGCATTTTTTCCTTCTGAGTTAAACCTTCTCTGAGCTTTTAGCTCCTAGACAACAGCAGTTTATCCTCTAGTCATGAGGAATAGTTTTTGTGTGTGAAAACAGCTCTCAGTGACTTGTGGACTCAATGACCTAGGTAGGGCCCTATTTTATAATGATGATGATGACGATGATAGTGATGGTGACTATTATTATTTTGTATTTTCTAGGGAAGGGTCTACAGGGTGTTCAGAGTCTCACTACTAGATCAGACTCATAGTGATCCTCCTGTTTGCAGCCTCCCAAGGGCTGGGATTACAGGCATGTACCACCACACCCAGTCTCAATCACAATCTCCGTGCACCCCGGGATTGGGGATTGAACCCCTGTCCCTGGACCTGCTTGCAGGCGCAGTAATCCCCTAAGCTATTTGACTGGCCCTGTAGGACTCTATTTTAATTATTAGCTTTCAAAAACATTCTTCTCACACCATAGCTTTAATCATGTTGCATGCATTTTGCATGGTATGGCCAATAAGGATGTCCTCATTGGGCTCACAATAAGCCTGTTTTGAGACAAGAAGGAATTAGCAGTTAATTAGGCTGTATAAGCAGAAGGATTTACAGCATGAGATGAATGAGTCCTTTCTATTAGAAAATAGGAATACCTTCCATACTGAGCATTACCATCTTATCTTGTCTAAACAGTTTTCTTCAAGGAAACTAAATTTTCTTGGAAATGGTTAAATGGCTTAAACTGGGAACAGGAACCGAGTTGATATAGGAAGACAACTTGGGAGTGAAATAACAGAACTTTCTAGTGACTAAATCTGCTGCATAATAGAATGATCATTGTTAACATGTAGTAATTTCTCTGCCAATAGTCTCTGCTTATGTATAACCAGGCCTGCCTTTTAGTAGGGTGCAGGAATAAATATCAGTCATCTCTAAGGTCATTTGATTTGTGCCTGTGATAAGCAACAATGATCTGTCTTCTGTACAGACAAAATCAATATATAACTTCAAGTATTTTAAGCACAGAAATAATTTCATGCTGATTCAATTCTAATTAAATTAACAGCATGCTTGATTATTACCTGCTTGATGGCATGGCAAATTTGGTATTCATTTATTTAATATGTATGACAACCCTGAAATAGTTATTTTAATATTTTCACACTTTTACAATTATTGGATAAGTGCAAGCACATCTATGAAGAGATATTGAATAAAATAATGCAAATTGTTATGGCTAGTGATTATAATGATTTTCCACATGACTTAAGCAGATGTACATGCATGCTACCAATACATACATGTGCATCACACACACACACACACTGAAATGACTAGTGTGAAAGTTTCTATTTTATGCATCATGACTACTTTCTATGTTCTTGGGCCCTCCTGATTTTCCAAAATCTGTACCACTATGTATCACTTTAATATTTCGACAACAACAATTATGTCAAGAATTATACCCCTAATGTGAAAAACATACACTCAAGCTTATGTAAAGAACAACTTGCACAATTTTTTTTAAGGTTCTATTAATTTTCTTTTTTTTTCTTTCATTTTATTGAAGTACAAATGTGAATCAGACAGTTTCAAGACACCTTAACAATACAGATTTGATAAATTAATACACTGCAAACTGTTTTCATCATGTTTTGGTATTGTACAAGGTGCATACATGATATTATATTTACAGACATTATTTTAGCAGATATCTCTTACCAGTGAATTAAGAATGTGGCTGCTTACTTATCTTATTTTTTATACCTGAATTATATCAAAAATTCAATAATTGTTTTCCTAGTGGATGACCGTAGTACTAGAAGCCAACATAATATCCTGTCCAACCACCATTAGTGCAGATCTTGCCCCTCAAAGAATGATGTAGATGCACAGTGTTATCTATCCCAACTGTACTGTCTATACACACACATCATGATTTTTGTGACTCATCCACATGGATGACACAGACAAAGGATCTACAGAATAATGTACAGGACTACAAGAGAAACCCTGAGAGGACTTCACTGACCACATAGGAAATATAAAGTTCATGTATTGGTATATAAGTCTTGATCTACCTAGGTCTTAACTTGCACAATTTGTCCCTATTTCCTCATGTAGAAGTAGGTGAGGGAGCGAAGTTCACTATACCTAAGCTCCGAGGTTGGAGCTGCTCTTTGTTTCACTTATTTTTCCAGGCAAGTTTCTCTGTCATGTGTTAGAGGCCAGAAGAAGAAGAATGGGCCTTTTGCTTAATGATGACAAATAGCAGCTTTGGTCCTCACCTGGGAGGCTGTGGCAACCTGGGTCTGCCTTTTGTGCGTGTCCAGGGGCAGCAGCAAGGAATTCAGCGTGGTAGCCGGATGCTGTCTGGGCTCCAGTTTGGCGTGTGTCTCACATTGTCTGGGGAACACTGCGTGCCGGCTCAGGCACACTCCTCTCCCAAGGACTGGAGCTAAGACAACAAAAGCTCCCTGTGCCAAAGCTACGAGCCTGATCAGCAAATCACTTCATTTTTACTGTCTTTGCAAGGGTACTTTGACCTTAGCTCGGGGCTTGAGCAGGCACACGGCATCAATTTTGCGATGGCAGTTTAAAAGATCAAGTGCTTTTGACTTTCCTGGTTCTTGATTCTGTGTTGGCCTTCATAGATGAGCGCGTCTTTTGAAATGTTTAGTATTTAGCTTTTCCAAGAATATGTGTGGCAGTGTGGACATATGTGCCTTTATGTGTGAGTGCATATCTACATGAACGTGAGTATCAGTCTACAATGTTTACAGAGATAGTTTTACTTCTTGATATTTTAGGAATTATAAAATTTCAACATTATTTTTAGATGTCCCTGCATACTAAGACAAAAATGTCAATAAATATAAAGAGAAAGAAAATAGTAATAATAATAAGACTTTCTTGGTGATTCATATTTTACAGGAGAGAAGCATTAGTGATTTTTCAACTCGTATTTTCAAGTTTGGTATTGGAGATTGAGTCAGGGCTTTCTTTTCTTTTTCTTTCTTTGTTTCTTTTTTCTTTTTCTTTTTTTTTTTTTTGTGTGGAACCGTGGATTGAAGCGCTTATTCCATTAAGCCATCTCCCTGGCCCCTCAACTCATATTTTCAAGGAACAAAATGAAGACTAGAAAAAACCTCACTTCAGAAAGTGAGTTCATTCAGAATAGAATAAAACCATGATCTCCTGACTTCATTTGTGTGCATAATTGCAAACAGAAGAGTTACTAATTAACTTGCTTCCAAATTAAGCAGGACAAAGGAAGAAAGAAAAGGATAAAAATATTAATATTCAATATTTTGTGAGTTAGATAATAAATTCCTGAACAAAACTTAGGAAAAACCAATTCTGCCCCTGGTAAACAAGAAACACCTTGAGGACTTGCTCTATCCTGATATTTCTCTATTCTCCTGCAGGTCTTTTGTTGATTGCAAATCCTCACCACTGGAGGGCAGTGTGCATTAGCGAACACCCTGCCTTGGACAGAACTGCTCTTAGGGAACCGTCTCACTGGAGACACCTGAAATGAGACCAGTATAATCTGAGCAAAAATGTTGAGTTGTTGATCCCAAATAGGCACATCTGTGTGATTTAGGAAACAGTGCCCAAAATTAAGAGTTTCATTTTGTTTTTAATAAGGCATGTGAAGCAATTCTTTCGTTAGAATAATTCCTTTGCAACAAGTCAAAAGTTATGTTCAACTGGACAGGTAAATGCGCATTAAAACGGGGAAAAGTTTGTACCATTTTAGCATGCATACAGCAGCGGAAATATAAAGTGGTTGTTTGGTATTAACTAACCTGAGATCCTTAACTTTTGATCCTCATTAATTTCCATTTTTAAACTCTACTTTCATGCTTCTATCAAATTTTCTTTTAACGCTCACTCACCTGTGAGCTTGCTTACTATTTGACAAGTGTAACCACCTCATAGTCTTGAAATCTTTTCAACAGTAGCAGAATAGCAAAAAGGCTGTTATCTTTATCTGAACACTCTTGATGCTTGAATTTGTGCTTAATTCACACTTCCTGGAAATAGGATAATTGATTAGCAAATCACACCACGTTCATTTAAATGCTCACTCAGTCATCACTTTCAAAGTGTATCTGCTGAGCGCCTTTTAGGACCTACGACACAGAACTGAGATAGGAATAAAGGAAGCAATATGATTCATTGTGCTTCTTAGCAGATTCTTTCCTAAATTTAATCCAGTATTACTCTGTTATAGGTGGGACCAACACAACCCAGAAGTTCACACTTAGGTATAATTTCACTCATCCATGTGTGGATGCCAGAGTACACAATCACCTTTTCTTTAAACTATGACTCTCTGCGCTTAACTGTCCAAATTTGGCTGACCCTGGGGTGCCTCCCTTACTCCACGTTCTAGTTCAGCATTTGGTGCATTGAGTCTTATTTTAGTATCAAACCCGGTCGAGCACTGTCACTTGGAAGCACTTTGAGTACCGTGACTTTTGAACATAAATTTTCATTCATTTTAAAATGTTTAGTGCATATTTGCACTACATAATAATTGCCACCATCCTTGGGAATGAGTACAGTACAAATGCATCTAGATCCTTTCTTCTCCTCTTCTCTCCCCTTCCGCACATCGCCTTCCCTCTTTCACATGTGATGAACAAAGGATCCAAGACTGAATAAATAAATGCAATCTCTCAGGTGAGCTGCAAAGGGAAGTTGAAAGGTTCCTGTTACTGGAGTTTGAGAGGATGCAGAGTGACTGCTGATGGGGACTGGAGGTAGAGAGATTACTCAGCTGGGCTTTGTAGAGAAAATCAGAGAGGCACAACAGCAATAAGACACAAGTGTTTGCTTCATTTAATATGTACTTTCTGTGGGAGTTTCTGATTATTTTTCAGTTTCTGAACCATTTCTCAAAATCCCTTTGTGAATATTCAGCATAATGATTCACGAACCTCATCCTATATGTATTATGTCAGAATTTCAAGGAGAAAAGCCAGTAATTATAGACTTTTGTAATGCATTCCAAAGGTAATGATAATGACTAAAATTCAGAAGCATTGCTCTTTCTGACTTCTATCAGAAAGTAAAGAGTGATTCTAGATCATGAGTCAGTTTTGTAGGTGGGAAAGGCTACTGCAAAATACAATTATAAGAATTACCCGAAGCAATGTAAGTAATGCAAATATAGTGTGGGGTGTATTTGGGAGTGGAGAGTGATGAATTATAAAATAAAAAGGAACAATTCTTTACTCTAGTTTGGTTGGAGGGGTGAAAACAAGTTTCTTAAAAAAATGAAGTCCAACTTCATTTGTGAATCCTAACAAAATGATTCACAAGTGAGGAATATCTCTTAAGAATATACTAGGAAAAACCTTTTGAAAATCACTAGAAATCAGAAAAAGTCACTGTATCTCTGAGTAGCTTAATGAGGTTCACTTTTCATTGAAAATGGCTTGTAAAGAGAGTGTCAGAAGATTAAATGGAAAATGTATTCCTGGCTGGCCTTGAAAGCTTTCCTATGACAAAGAGAAAGCCAGTGGAATGATTAATGTATGGGCATGATGTGATCAGATTTGTTTTTTGTTGAAAGGTTATTCTTGCTGAAGTGTGGAAACTAAATTTTCTGAGCATGGAGATTAGAGGGCAGGAACGTGGCATGCTGCTGGAATCAGGTAGGAAGCCACCACAAAATCCAGTGTGTAATGTGTCTATTACCAAGATATCAGGATGAGGGCTGGGGAGATGGCTCAGTGCAATAAGCGCTTTCCTGGCAAGCACAAGGGCCTGAGTTCAATACCCGGTTACACAAAAAAAGAAGAAGAAAAAAAGAAAAGATATTGGGATGACCAAGATTCAGAAGCAGGCCCAAAATAAGGCTTTGTGTGGGGGTAAACAAAATATCACAGGCCATTAAAATATTAGTAGAAACATTTTAAAAATGATGAAATTAGCAATGATCGAAAATCCTGTCTCAGGAACACAATCTGTGTGGAAATGCATCTGATGTTAAGTACCTCGGGGTGTTAGTAGAGACAGAAAGCAGCATCTCTGTCAGCAAGATCTATTAGCACAGATGGAAAGCAGCATATTATTTTAGTGTAGTAAGGCTTTTCTCACATTTGCAGGCAAAACTGAGGAGCTGAAGAAAATAAAGGGGAAGAAAAGCATTTATTCTGTACTGTTCTGTTTTCTTTTTCTTTTCTCTTTTTTTATTTGTGGAACTGGGGATTGAACTGAGGCCCTTGCATTTGCCAGGGAAATGCTTATTCCACAGAGCCATCGCCCTGGCCCCATTCTCTTTTCAAAATAGTTGTTGAACAGATAGATAAGATAAAAGAGTACACATTAAGAGACACAGCAAATAATCTTGAAGGAATGCTTCATTGAGACTTGTTAATGTTAAAGGCAAGGACACAGTGCCAATATATGTGCATATGGAAGAAATGATGTTTCCTAGGAATTCTTCAATGCAGGAATAAAGGAGAAAAATGACCAATGAACGTGATGCTCACTATGTAGACCTGGGAGATGGGATGACACCTTTCCCTGTGAAGAAGAGGAGAAAAATCAAGTTATAGCAAGGTTGGAGGACAATAAATAGGCAGGTATTTTGAAATTGAGCTATATATGACACTTAAGTGGAGAAGTCACGTGTAAAAATGAGTCCAAAGATTAAGAAAGGGATTTGGTTTCCAGAAACATTTGATGATTTACAACACATGAGAGAATTATATCAAAGGGGAGAATGTACAGAATGACACCTAACTGAGGTCATTGAGAAGAACATGGAGAGATACTTTGCCAATGTTGAGTTAATAGACTTCAAATTTTATTCATGAGAAGGAGAATTATAGTGTGTGTGTGTGTGTGTGTTTGTGTGTGTGTGTCTAGGTGGTACAGCAAAAGAACAGTTTAATACATTTCAATATCAGACTTTATTGGGGTCAAATTTTCTTTGCAATGCAACAAAACTGTTAAGGTGAGCTCAGAACTCATCTTTAAAAAGGAATAGTGAGTGAACACTACAGCACACTGTACCACTTCAGGATTCAAAAACTGTAAGACTTTGAGTGCATCAAACCTTGAGACTGCCACCACCTTACCACCTATAGGACAGTAAGGTTAGACTGCGAAATAAGTAAGCAGAAAATAGCAGAGATCTGAATCTATTAGGCTTCAAGAAGGCAAAATAAGGAAAGTTTAAGAACAAAAGACTATCTTCCTGTCCATGGGTCGGAGTCCCTGATAGACAGAACTTCAGAGAAAAATAGATTATATGGGCTCTTGGCTTCAGTCCATGGTCAGTTGGCACCACGACAGAAATAGGATGGCAAAGAGAGATGTGGAGGGAAAGGCACGCTCACCATGGCAACCAGGAAGCAGAATGAGAGGCAAGGAGCCAGGGATGAGAAAGCCCTACTCACGGTCACTTCCGAGCACTCCTAGAGCTCTCCGCTAACCAAGTTCCCTTCCAGTAGCACATTCTGCTTCCCAATTCATCAGTGCACTTATATAATACTCCCATAATCCAATCACCATTCAAATACACGAGAATTGAAGGGGCATTTTCATCCTAAGCCATACCATTTCACTCGATTCCTCATAAGATGCCAGTCTATCTTATGTAAAACATAGTCAAAATCATCAAAATTTTAATAACTCCAGTATGGCTGTAAAGACAAAGCTCAAAATCTCTTCCGGGAATCAAGGCAAACTTTTAGTTATATCCCATGTAAAAATATCAAAAAAAGAGTTAAACACTTCAAACATACAAAGGTACAGAATAAAACATTCCTATTCTAAATGGGAAAAAGAGAGAGATAAAAAGAATGGAACCAACACAGGACCAGAATCCATCAGTACAAACATTGCATTCTTTCATCTCCAGTGCAGTGCCTGAGGCATCTTATGGAGAGAGGCAAATTCCAAAGGCCTTGGGTGGCCTGCCCCTACTACTTTGCCTCTTGCAGCCTCCTGGCCCTTCTCCACTAGGGTGCTTCTGCTCACTGCTCACTGCCTATCACTGTCCTCAGCATATGATCCACATTCCTGGCAACTCCAATTTCTTGAGTTCTCAACTGCACTGATGTCTTCATTCTCACAACTACGACCCTCTCAGGGACACAACGGCTGGTCTCTCAGGCCTTCTAAATCAAGGGGTGGAAACTCCTCTGATATGACAACTTTTATCCTATGTGTGCCTACACAACATGCCCCACAGGGATGTTCCTAAGGTCTGCTAGCAGCTTAAGCAGTAGCCACACCTCCTGGGATCATGGCTTCAGAGGTTTCGGAGTTCCTAGATGGCTAAGCACAATGAAATACATTCCAAGGAACCAATTTCACAGGCAGCTCTTCTTGAGCTGAGGTTCCAGAGTACCTTCTCAAGTGAACACTTTACTTATTTGCATCTTGAGCCTGTGAAAAGTAGAATTTTGTTGATTCCTGTGATGCTTCTATCATCTCTCCCATTGTTTGGATGCAGAACATCCAAACAGTTCTTATTTAATCCAAACTTTTCATCAGCTGTAACTTTCAATGGCCCCAACTTTGTAAGCATTTCTTTTCTAATATAACTGTGAACATTGAGCATCAGCTTTTTGCCTCTGATTTTCTATAGATCTAGCTAAATGCAGTCAGTATTACCCATGTCATAGTCTGATTGTTGGGCTACATTGAAATTTCCTCTGTCTGATAAATTAATCTACCACATTTAATCCTGGTCTCATGCAAAGTCTTGGGATATGGGAAAGATGAAGATAAATTTTCTGTCAATGTGTAATATATATGACCTCTATTCCAACAAGGAATGAAGTCACTGTTGTCAACTGAAATCTTCTAAGGCTGGGCTTTACTGTTGGTATTCTTGTCTGAATCCTGCTTTGAGTTCCATAAAGAATCTTCCCTAAACTTCAGTGTAGAGCATGCTAGGGTTCCTCTAGTAAGCACAGTTAAACATTTCCAAACTCCTTTCACAAGACACATCCAAAGGAATACATACTATAGTTAGGTACAAACAGTACCGTCACTTGCTTCATACCTAAATCTACGTTAGTGGCTTTCCCAACTCTGCAGCAAACAGTCAATACCTACCATTCACAAAAAGAGCTATTTATTTTGGATCAGAC
This sequence comes from Ctenomys sociabilis, assembly GCA_004027165.1. Lineage (NCBI taxonomy): Eukaryota > Metazoa > Chordata > Mammalia > Rodentia > Ctenomyidae > Ctenomys > Ctenomys sociabilis. Next base: position 131,129 of record PVKA01000087.1, read on the forward strand.
TTTCAGTCCATGGTTTGGCTCAGACCTTTAATCCATGGTTGACTAGCTCAAAGGCAGAAGCATAATGGTAGAGGGTCATGGAACAGGAATCCTCTCTTCTCTTCTCTTCTCTTCTCTTCTCTTCTCTTCTCTTCTCTTCTCTTCTCTTCTCTTCTCTTCTGTTCCTTTCCCCTCCCTCCCCTCCCTTCCCTTCCCTTCCCTTCCCTTCCCTTCCCTTCCCTTCCCTTCCCTTCCCTTCCCTTCCCTTCTCTTCTTTTCTCTTCCCTTCCCTTACCTTGCCTTCTCTTTCTTCACCTTCCTCCCCTCTCCTTTTGTTTTCTTTTTTCTTTTTGTGGTACTAGGGATCAAACTTAGGACCTTACACTTTCTGGGCAGGTGCTAATGCTGCTGAGATATATGCCCAACCCCTAAATTGTTTAACCATGATAATTAGGAAACAGAAAGAGAAGGAAGGAGCAGGGGGCAGAAGTACTTTTACAGATTGCACTCTAAGTGACCCACCACTAAGCATGTTCCACTTCCTAACAACACATTCAACCACTGAACTCACCAAAGGATCAAATGAGTATAGTATCCTCATGATCCTGTCACCTTCCAAAGGCAAGAGACTTTAGGGGAACATTTTAGACACTACCCCTACATGCTTTCTAGTGCCACCATGCAGTTACTTAGCCAGTATCCTGCAAAAGGAAATAACTTGAAGGAGAGAGTTACCTTTGATGTAAAGGTTCCTGTAGAATTAGTTCTAGTGGGAGGTGCACAGATGGTTTGGCTGACTGCCGTACCTCTCAGAAGGCTATTCTTTTCTGGAAAATACATGTTTTTGCCTCAGCTGTTTACACCAGCATGATTGCAATGATGAGAGGAACTTCTGTCTCTCATGTCCATTTGCTTAAATTTAATTTTTATTCAAATCCTTGAATCCATAGATTTTGAATGAGATCAAACAACACATTTTTGTGGCTTTTGCTTATCAGAAAATTGCTTACTGTTTCATTGAAAAGGGAGGGACTAAAACATATGGATGCCTACAGTGATATGTTCTTGTAATCCCCACCTTTTTGTGAAACTTTCTTCCCTCCATAAATATATTCTGCTCTAAAAAAATGATTGATTAATAATGTAGTATTTAGCTTCAAAGAGATGACCCAAGATTTTAATGCAGTTTATGTATATTTGATTATAGATCTGAAATTAGGAAGTCTAAGTGCATGTGTTAAGCACACATGAGACATCATCTTTTTTTTTTCGTGGTACTGGGATTGAACTCAGGACCCTGTGCTTGCTGGGCAGGTGCTTATTCTACTGAGCTATCTCCGTGGCCCAACAAATCATCTCTGGACAAACTCATCTTACCTGTCAAGAACTGACTTCTGCATAACTAGTTTATTCCTTCAATAAACATGTAAATCCATGAGCTAGTCACCTCTTGAATGTTTAGCTGCTTACTGTTGTTACAATGGTGATTAAATTTCAACATGAGATTTGGAGGAGGCATTCTAATCCAAGCATTCTTCCCCTTCCCCTCAAAGCCCATGCCCTTCCCACATATAAAACACATAAATTCCTTCCCAATATTCTTAAAGCCTTAACCCACTTCAGTATCAACTCAAAAGTCTATAATCTAGAGTTCCTTTAAATCACATACAAATAAACCTGCAAGTCTGACTCACCCCATGGCAAATTCTTTCCAGCCACAAACTTGAAAAATCAAAGTTCATTATTTATTGCACAAATAAAATGCAGCCGTCAGATAGAAATAGGGGAGATAACCACATTCCAAAGGGGGAAGAGAAGCATCCAACAGGGCATAGCTAGCACAAGCAGGTCGAAAACTTAGTAGGTTGATTGAACTAAGGCACTGTTGGGACTGGCACAGGAAGAAGTTACTAAGGCTATGTTTTCTTGACTAGAGTTAGTTTTCCCAGGTTGAAGTCATATGGTGAAAACTGTAGTTCTGGAGTCACCAGGGCAGCTCCATTCCTACTGATCTATGAGGCACTACTTTAGCATAAGTCCACTATGGTTACTCTACCCATAAAACAAATTCTGCCTGTACCCCCACATTATCTGCAATGCCATTTGAAATCTAAGTGGAGGTAGCTGTGCCCCAGTGCTCTTGTACTCTGCAGGCCTACAGACACATCATGAAACCAGCAAGGTTTTCCACACATACATTCCAAAGCAACAGATCTAGCCACACCTAAGCCCAGAAATAGAGGAGCCAAAATCTGCTGGATTACAGGTATGTGATGAGCAGAGTGAACAAATGGTGGATGCACAGGACCCATCAACCAAAGCCAGTGCGCTCTTCTAAAGCTCTGGACTTGAAGTGGAAGGGGCAGCTCTGACGATCTCTCATAGCAGTTAGTTTTCTCATGCTGAGACACACCACCCAACAGTCTCAAATTGAAGGAGAGAGATTTAACTTGGCTCACAGTTTCAGGGGGTTCAGCACATGGTCAGCTATTTCCAAGGCAGAAAAATCATGGCAGAAGGATGTGGAACAACAAAGTTGATCAGTTCTTGGTGGCTTGGAAGCAGAGCAGGGTACTAGAACAAGAGAAGAAGAGGGCCAGAGACTACTTATTGACCTGAAGTCATGCCTCCATGATTTACACAGTCATAGGAAAAAGTGGGTTTTACTAATTCCCTGGCTGATTCTTAATCCAATGAAACTGACCAACCAGAATTAGCTGCCAACATCCACAACTTGTCAAATTGAGAGATAGATGTATCTCCTCAAAGGATACTTCATCTCCAAATAAAGCTAATGGCAAGTTGAAAATACCATCTAGCAATATTCAACTATTGGGGCTGGGGAGATGGCTCAGTAGAATAAGCACTTGCCTGGCAAGTGCAAGGGCCTGAGTTCAATCCCCGGTACCACACAAAAGTAAGTCCAGCTGTCCTCATGACTGTCAGTAATGTCCCAATTTCTTCTCCAATGCCCCAACAGCTCAAATATTTTTCAAAGTTCAAGTCAAAGTTTCTTCAGAGACTCAAGGAAAACTCTTAGCTATTATTCTCTATTTAAAATGTTATATCATTCCAAGGTACAACTGCACGAGGAAAAATGTTTTCATTACAAAAGAAGTAATAGGGATATAGAAAACAATTGTTTCTCCCCACATACTTGCTTTGCCTGTTCCCTAGACTTTGGAGAGAAATAGTTACATATTTCTTGAAGAACATAGAAAGATTTTCTGAGTTCAATTCCTCACTCCATTCTTTAGTTGAACATTCTAGGAACAATTCCCTTTGTCTCTGTGTACCTCACCTTCTCATAGAGATGTATGAAATACATAGCACACTGTGAGACTATGAACTTAATGTCTATAAAATTTTATACATGCTTATTATCCCAGCTACTCCAGAGGCTGAGTCAGTAGGCTCACAAGTTTGACACTGGATTGGGTAATGTGGGAAGACACTATCTCAAAATAAATAAAATGACTTGGGATATAGAAAGAAAAATAATTTTGGACCTCTGATGTAGCCATAGTAAATAACGGTGCTGCTGTAAATGTGTACTTTAACTCAATTTGGAAATGCTAAAGATATATATTTCATAGGAATATGCGTTTTCTTCCTCACTACTTCACCTTTATCTGTCCATCCTTTTTTAGGTAGGCTTCTTAAGAGGTCTGATTTTCCTTTCTTGATGCACTGGGGAAGCCTGGCTTGAGCAAGCAGGCCAGGGTCCAGGAGGCCCTCTGTACCTCTCCAGTGTCCAGGCTCTGCTCATTGTAAGTTCCATCAAGTTGTGGAGAGAGCCAGCACAGATTTCATTAATCCTAACATCAGTAGGTTTGAATTCACTGCAACTAATACAATACCTGTCTCTCTAACCATGCCAACATTTTCTTGACACTGTGTCTGACCTCCTGTTATTTCTCAACAAAAACTGGCAAGTACAGCCCAGCTGGTGAAGTAAAACAGCCCAGCAGGCCACAAACTGCTGAGTGCATCCATGCTGAAATGAACAGCACATTCCAAAGAGACCCACAGCAGCTCAGCTCAGAAGAAAAAGCGAAAAAAGAATGAATGAAGAATCTCTTATCCTGGAGACAGAACCTGGGGTACAAGATTTCCATATGTGTGTTACCTACATTGAAAACTCTGGTGACAAGTAACATAGAATCCCAGACCTTTCTGATTCTAGTGTCATGTTTGGAGACATTATTCCAACAGGTTCCCTTCCAGCTTCACCCTCACTGAAAGAATCACAAATGTCCTCCTGATGGGACAAGGCTCTCCAGTCTTTGATGTTTCTGCCAACCACACCACAAGAGAAGGCCACATGCCATGAGGATGAGTGGGCTTAGTTACGGGTCACTTTGGGTATGAAATTAGACTGGGAAGACTGCTACATAATGCAAGAAACGTGCCAGGAAAGATGGGTTTAATTAGTCTCAAAGAGTTGAAATCTTTCCCTTATAATTTTGTGAAATTATAATTATAAATTGGAATTATAATTTGGTGAAAATTTGCTATGTTGAATTAACATTCATGTCCTATGCCTTTCTCTTCTATGAGCCTAGGATGTGATTTTCATTTTCTTGACTAAAATATCAGCTCTTCCTCATAGCTGTCTCCAACACAATGAGCAAAGAATGTTAATGGGTACACGTATATGAAGTGTAATAATCAAACTGATGGCAATAGCATTGGAATTTTCCAAAAACATTCATTATTTTTTCCTGGGAGTTTGCACTTTCTTTATAGCACTGTATAATATATATATATATATATATATATATATATATATATATATATATAATATATAAATATATATATATATATATATATATATATATATATATATATATATATAATATATCAACATATTTAGATATATATATATATATATCAACATATTTAGAGAATAGTCACTCTACTCTGCTCAAAAATTGCTAGTATTTAATGTTCCTAACATACTGTACATAGGTACCAGTCATCGAAATGTCTTCTAGCCTACTTCTCTTTTCCTCTTCCCTATTGACCACTGTTCTTATTCTTTGCTCATGTGACGTCAACCTTGTACACTTGCACATATGACAGAGCACTTGGCACCTCCTCCCCTTCTTGGTTTACTTCATTGGCTAAGGCAGAGCTTTTAAACAGTATCATATTCTGGCCACTGTCATAGGGTCTATGTGGAAAACAAGTAGATGTGAACCTTTCTGCTTTTAAATAACTCATACTATAATGATTAGGGATCACATAAATTGATAACTATAAACTATAGAAAGTTTTGTAAAAAAAAAATAAATCTTTCCATGGGAGAGAAACAAAACACCTAGTTTAACCTGAGAAGCATAAGAGTTATATCCTCTTAAGAAAAGGCAGTATTTACTTGTAATTTAGAAAAACATTAAAGTTTAAAAACACACAGTTATATAGACTCATCAAAACTTTTATAACAAGGGTACTACTATCCAAATATTTTCAAATGGAGCTTGCTGAAAAGAGGCAGCAATGTAATGTATTTAAATTTTAGTCTTCTCAATGATCACAGGCACTTTTTACTGTTTACTGAGTCACTAAAAAATAATTCTTGAAGCCAGAGGCCAAGGTTCTATTCTGAATATTAATCACTTCTGATAATCTTAGCTACATTTAGCACAGAATTCTACATAAAATAGAAACTAACAAATGTCTGAATGATAGCAAGAACCAGCCAGAAAGGTTTGCACATGCACAGCTAGAAATCAAAAGATCTGATCTACATTATTTGGCTCAGGAAAGTCTTTATCTATAAACTGATCATCATATTTGGCAGGATGTTGTCTTGTAAATGTGGTCCAGAAAATGAGCATCCATATTTGCCTGCACTCACTATTCATTCTGTAGGGAGTGAGCAAGATCTTGGGAATCTGATCCTGGCTCCTTTTGTGTATGCAAACCATTCTTAGAGATCTATATGAGCACCAAAAGAAGGGAGCTTCATTGGCATGGAATGAAATGTTCAAAGGTACAATGGCTTTAACTTTAAGTCCTACTGGGATCCTAAGACAATAAGAGTTGTAAATTGTGTAATTGTTGAAAACCTCATTTGGAAAGCTGGACATGTAGCAGTCACTTTCATCAAGTAACTTTATCATCAGAACTTCTAACACTGGAATTGTTTTCACACTTAATCCCACATTTAATTCTTGCAGCTGTTCTTATGGTAGAGGCCTTATCAACCCATTTGCAGAAATAAAGACTGACTCTTGGGGCTGGCAGGATAGCTCAGCACATTAAAGTGCCTGTTTAAGCAGATGCAGAGTTTGATCTCAGTATGCCGTGCTGGCCCCACTCCTAGGGCACATGAGACAACAATTGATAATGGGCATGGTGGTGCTCCCCTGTAATTCCAGTGCTTGGGAGGCTGAAAACAGGAGGATCACTATGAGTTCAAACTGTGTAGTGAGACCCTGTTGACCCTGTGCTAAATACATAAAAAATCCTATTTGATCAAGGTTATCTAACTGAAAACACACAGAGAGAGAGAGAGAGAGAGAGAGAGAGAGAGAGAGAGACAGAGAGAGAGAGAGAGAGAGAGAGAGAACCAGGGAGAGACAGAGACAGAGACAGAGACAGAGACAGAGACAGAGACAGAGACAGAGACAGAGAAACAGAGCCCAAATACTTATTATCTGACTCTGACCCCAAATTTCAAATGCACTGTGGTAGGTCCTATATCCTCTGGATATTACTTAATTGCATATATTTGAAAATGGCGACAAATGGTAATGTGTTTCATAAGTGTGAGGTACCATACTGTCACTAAAGTACCTGCCAACTAGTAATTTCTTTAGCAAACTTACCCGGACATCTAGTATATATGTGCATCACTATTCTAAGCATTATTGATACATAACGAACTATTTTCCTACCTGGATCTGGAATCTGTTTGGCATAGTCATTTGGAAGTCAGTTATGCTTGAGAAATACTTTGATGGTTTGGCGCAGCACAGAGGACATCAGTAATTCCAGACCTTGGATTTTAGCCACAGAAGTGACTTTGTTATTGGCCTTGGACGTAACTTCTTATTTCACTGTTATGTTTGATTGCTCCCATTGGAAGAGAAGCAGATTGCGGCACACTGGTGTGCACTGACCTAGTTAAATGTACATGGAAATGACAGCTTTTTCAATGGAGTGGTTTTGAGATAAGCAGCAAATATTTATGTTCCTGTGAAGTATTGTTTCAAAACGGACAAGCAAGGACTCACAGAAATTAGAAGGCTATCTCAACTGGAGGCTTTCTGTTATTACTCAAATGGAAAGTAACTTCACATTAGTTCATTTTGAACTATTAAAGGTTCTATGAAGAGCTGCAAGTGAATTCATTTATTTGGTATCAAGAAGATAGATTTGTCATCCAATGCAACCTTGGCAAAGATTTAAGAGTAACACAGTGTTAAAACACATTGTAGGGGATGGGGAGATGGCTCAGTGGAATAAGAACTTCCCTGACAAGCACAAGGGCCTGAGTTCAATCTCTGGTTCCACACCCCCCATAAAAAAAAAAAAAAAAAAACATTGTTGGTAGCATTGGACAACATTTGTTGTTTAAGATCTATCTGTCCATTTGGAAATTAAAGAAAAATATTTTGTACTCAAGGTAATCACTGTCAGAAAAACTTCATTTACCTGAGACTACAGGCAAAGAGACCAAATGTAGTTCCCTGCTTCTATGTTCATTTACCAGGATAATTTTCTGGGCACTTTCACAGCTATTTTGCCATTCAAGTACATTACAGGTGCTTATTTAGGCAGGCTAAATTGTGTTCAGTTGCCAATATTACACCATATTCATGCTATGGAAATGAAAATTGCAAAAGGTTTCATTTAATACCTTAAAGAATGCCATTCTCTGTATGCCTTTCATGAAAACTTTACCCTCTAATGGTACTATTTATAATAAAATTGAAGAGAATTGAAATGAAATCTTTCTTTTTCCTCATTTGATCAAATCGGTGCTTCCATATTTTCAGGCGTCCTTATCAAATTTTTAGAGGGATGAAGTCTTCCAACTAAAATATGAGACAAACCATACTTTTGGAGGGTAAATAAAGATGAGTCAATAACATATTTCCACAAAACATAGAATTTGGGGGAAGGTATAAAATGCTGTGTCTATATCATAAAATGTGGCAGAAAAAAATGGCAAATGATGAAAGATTAGGACATGGTTGAATTGCTGTTTAGGTATAAATAAAACTTGCACTTTGGCCCACTAGCAGCAGTAACATGAATCACAAAAATCCAATAGTAAAAAATAAATAGAGTTTCTCAGGGCAGCTGTATTTTAGCGTGTGTTTTAACAAGCAGCCAGAATTGATTCCGCTTATTTCATCTTTAAAAACTATTTTGAAGTTGGCAATATTTCTCATCTCTTCAGTGATTATTGATCCTCTCCTATTAGTTCAAAATGCCTGAACTCAAGCTACACAAATTAGGTGTCAGGAAGTTTAGTATGAAATTAGCAATTTCTCTGTGTTCTTCCACTCACAGTTTTCCTGGCAGGATTACTTTGGTGGGGATCTCCAGGCCTAATATAATGGATAATGTTCATGAACTGAAAGGGAAATTGGTGGACCAGTGCTAGATAAGGAAAACCAGACTGTTCCGACCTTGGAGAGTACTGTCTGCTCACATAGTTGGCAAGCTGAGCTCACTTAACCCATTTATGCGTAACTCAGGTCACTTAAATATTAAGGGGCTGAACTCCTTTCTCTCATGCTTTGTTTGACCTGGGTTAAATCACTTGCTACTTCCAAATTCAGTGTCATGGAAGATATGTGGGCACAGACATGCTTGAGCCAGTGTGTATATGTATTTGTATATGAGTGTACCCCAAAATATGTTTTAATAATGGGGTCAAATTTCATGTGTCCATGCTATAGTCATATGCAAATGGAAAAACATCTAATTAATTTACAGTGATAATAGATGAGAAATTCTAAATGATTTAAAAAACCTTTACCAATTGACTCTACAAATTCCATTTGACTCCAGTATTCCTCTCTAGGCAGCTTTCCCAAAAGTTTAAGATATCACATGATATATATTCATGTGTATAGCAACACAATTCATAATAGCTAAATCTTGGAAGCTATCTATATGCTATCAATAGATAAAGAGCTAAAGAAATGACATTTACACAAAATGACACGGTTCTCTGCTGCAAAGAAATATGTTTATGTCATTTATGGTAAAATGAATGCACCCTGTGATCACAAATTAAGTGAAGTAAATCACACATACAGGCTTCAATGGCGCATGATTTCTCTTATATGAGAAACCAAAACTAGAAAGAAAAATAAAACAATAGATAATTGGAGGTCAGGTGATCGACCTTTAGCAGAAGAGAAGAGAATCAGGAGATGAAAGAGGGAAAGAATAAGAGAAGTCATGCCACACACACATGCCAACGTCCATGACGAACATAGTCACTCTGCACTGCAAATATGTATTAATAAGAAATGAAAACTGCCATTCAAATGTCAGAAGTTGTTGACTTGAATGGCAATGGAACACCCGTCTCTGACAAAACTAAACAAAAAAGGGGGATATAAGTGAAGGAGTATTTTATAGTGAAAAAATATACATATCTGTATATACAAATTAATTAGGTTAGATATACAGCTACTTTTTCTTAGTTGAATGAGAAAGAAGATTCATACTAATAGTGTTTAGACAAGATATCATACCTGCATCTTGTACTATGAATAACTACTATGAAGACAACAATATGCAATGTATTAATTATTGTAACTCTCCTACTAGCATGTTTTGAAACTGTGTCATTGCTATTTATTTATCAGTAAAATTAATTTTAAAGAAAGAAATGAAAAACTGAAAAAAATAAAAAATAAAAGTTACACTTAAGCTGTACAAATACATTCCTTCAAATGTCAGAAGTATAGGTCACTGAGTCCCTCCCCAGAAACTGAATTCAGGCAAAGAAAGGAAGATACTCTACTCCAGGCTAAGCTCACCTCCTCTATCCAGCTAGGGAAATTGGTCCCTTGATTCAGTTTTATCTAAAATTAAGTTTATTGGTGCATACAGAATGCCTATAGACCACACTTATCATAGGGAATTTATATTGTACGTGATGTATCTTGACATCTCTTTTTTCTCATTCTATTCATCTCCCTTCAACCCTTCTTCCTTTCCTTATTTAAAAAGTTTACATTTTACCCTTCTTTTCTCATGTTTTTCTTCTTGATTAAATTTTTGAAGATTTTCTCAATTTCAAAACCCCTCAGAAAATTGGGTGAGGTTATTGCTTGACTGTATCATCATTCATAGTCTCTCTTTTTTACAGTTTTTATGTATAGGTGATTATTTCTTTTTTTAATTCATTTTAATGAGAAAAAAGATAAAATAGCAGTGAAACAGTTTCAAAACAGGTTAGTAGTACAGTTACAATAATTACTTCATTGCATGTACTATGTTTAAAATATCTGTCATTTTGGTCTTCTAAATGGGTACTGCTTCTAATGTCATATCAATTATTGCTATACTCTCTTTAAAGTAAATGTAATAAAAAAGCAATATAGGTGATTTTTTTCCTGAGAAAACTCCTGAAAATCGGTTATGTGTAAGTCTTTGGGTTTTTTAAGTCTCTCTCTTTTTTTTTTTTTTTTTTGAAGTTTTTGTATCAGACTGTGTTTCTTAAAGAAGCAGACTTGGGGAATAAGGTCATATGGGTAGTGATAATCAGAATTATAACTCACACCTGTATACTCTTACTGCAATAGTCTTTCTTCTATATCATTTTTATAATCATCTGCTATTTTACATCTCTACAATTATATGATAAGCTTGACTTATAGAAACTAATGCATAAATTTGCATATCTGGGCTTCACATGAGGGTTTGAACATCTTGAAGGTAAGAGGATTTATCAAGAATGCAGCGATATTTATTAGGAATATTTATTTCCTAAACTGAGGACATTTAATTTCTGTCTAAGGCACTTAACTAAATTTATGGAGTAGACCATTTTTAACAATTACTGTGTAAAATTTTATTATTTTTTAAAAATTATGATTATAATGGCCTAAGCTTGAAATAGTTTCTTTACACAAATTAGAGTGTCTAGAGCTGTTACAATGCTTGTGTTCCTCTGTCTGAGTTTTCTTTTCTGTTACTTCCAATGCAAGGATACTCACAGGACTTTTATTCTGCTTTCTTCTCATTGCTTGCTTACATTATGGCTAGATCTTCCCCTAAAATACAATGACAAGTGACCTAATCTCCAGCTCAAAATCTTGCATGAATCCATTTTCCAAAGAACAGGTTTAAACCACAAAACCTTTTTAAGTCTCAATGAATAGAAGGCTATGTTTATCGTCTATTGCCTCAGATTTCGTCAGGATTCTAAAAATTCCATGCATTTTGGGTTTCTTTCTGCATGATTCTGCTCTCTAATTCCATTTGTTCTCAGGTGTTCTTCCACTCTCCAACAATCAAAATCTTAGGAAACTTTCAAGGTCCAGATCAAAGATCATCGCTTCCTTCAAGTTCAGTAAGGACCCAGGACATAGAAGGACCTGTACTACAACATCTTGTAACTCAGTGGTGTCCCAGATTTTTTGCTCAAGGAGATTATGGGCGCACAGAGGAAAGTGATCGATGATTTAGAGTGTGCCTAAGGAGAGTCACATGGAAAGAAAACATTCTCTCAGGCTTTCACAGAGAGCAAACTGGTCAAACAATGGCCATGACTCATCCATATGGCTGATAGTGAGAAAAGATCTGCAAACTGTGGTATAGGGTTACAGGATAAATCCTGAGGGGATTTGATTGACCTTGTCAGATACAAAAGTTACACTTTTTGTTATATAGGTCTTGCTTTATCTTGGTCTTAACCATCCAGCAGAAAAGTATAAAAACAAAGTCTAAAAAGTTAAGCCATATTAATATGCTGAGCTGTAAATGGTTCAAATCAACAACTTCTGACAGCACTATTCACAACAGTGCTGCAGTGATGACGGAGGTGCAGATATCTCTCTCCAACAAGCTCACTTGGTTTTCTTTGATACATGTATCCAGTAATGAAATCACTGTATCACGTGGTAGCTCTACTTTAAATTTTTAAACTGAACTCTATATTGTATCTGTGTGAGGCAAACATGATAACCACTACACTGTGGAACCCTGCTATGTATCCATATTAATTGCACAAATTTACATTCCTACAAACATTATCTAAGGGTTCCACCTTCTTCTCATACCCACCAGCTTTTGTTATTGCTTGTATTTTTGAAAAGCAATTATAACTTAGATAAAGTCATACCTCTTTGTGGTTTTTGACTTACATTTCCTGGATCATTGATAATATTGATCACTTTTTTCAAATATCTGTTAACCACTTTTTTTTTTTGTTCAACTTTTATTTGGATTATTTTTTGAAGAGGGTATTGTGTTGTTTTAGCTAGGGAAACTGACATATTATCCTCTTGTATTGTTGTCATCGTCTCTTTGACTGATTTTAAGATAAAGCTGAATTGTTAGAATAAATTCAGAATTTTTCCTTCCTTTTCAAATTTTTGGAGTATTGTGAGTATAATTTTTGTGGGACCAGGGTTCTTAAGGGTTATTTGCTGAATATGTTGATCACTTAATATGCTGGAAAAAGTTCATATTCATACTTTCTGAAGAAAAGATAACAATGAAACTGAGGAAGCAGAATCTTACTTGTAGGATTCAAGGGCAATAAACTGCCAAACTTAGGGGTCAAAAAGTTCTCTTGATTAATAGGATTTACTGCTTGGAATGTCTTTGCTTTAAGTTCTCAAGGCCTTTCTGAGTTTCACACTTTTATCTCAGATATTCTGTGCACTTCTCTAACTCCCCACCCTCTGGTTTGATACCCAGTAAATGCTGACAGGCCAGAGAAGTCTTTATATTAGTTCCAAAAAAGATCCTCCTGGACTCCCTACAAATTAAATAAAGACAATGCAAATAAAGACAATATTTGCATTGTCTTTATTTAATTTAACACCACTCTAAGATCTAGAGTGGTGTTGATTCTTCTTAAAATGTATGGAAGAATCGTCCAGTATGGTGGTCTGTGCCTCTAATCTCAGCTACTCAGAAGGGGGGGGCAGGAGGTTCCCAAGTTTGAGGGTAACCTGGGAAAGGGAGACCCATCTTAAGAAAAATCTTTGGCAGAATTCATCAGTTAAGCCATCAGATCCTCACATGTTTGTTGTTGGGTAAAATTTCATTACTTATGCATACTAATTAATCTTCATTGGTACTCTGTGACTCCTTGTATCTCCATGATTTATCATTAGGTTGTAGTTATCCAGAAAGTTGTTTGTCTGTCAGGCTGGGGAGACAGCTCAGTGGTCTAAGTGCCTGCTGGCAAGTGCAAGAGCCAGGTTTGATCTCCCATACTCCATGCTATGCCAGCCCATGGTAGCCAGCTGGCCGCAAAATTGGGCATGAAGGCACACACCTGTTATCCCAGTGCTGGGGACAATGAGAGCGGAGGATCATTATGAGACAGAGCTGCACAGAGAGAGACCCTGTACCAAACACATAAATAAATTAAATAAAAAATATTTAAAAAGAAACTTGTTGTCTCTTCTAAGTTACTCAATTTATTGGCATAAAATACCTCATGATTGTCTTTCTGTAATGTAATTTATATTGTGTCCCATTTCACCTTTACTCGGGACCTTCAGATTATGAGACTGACACGCTGCCTACTATGTTAAGCAGGCAGGTCCCCTTCACCTTTATGTTTGTTTCAGTCTTCTCCATTTTTCCCCTTAGGAAATCTTGCTAAGAATTTGTCAATTTACCATTTAAAAGAGAATCAACTTTTTGCTTCCTTGATCTTTGACTCTTCTGAGTTTTCTTTCTATTTGCTTTGTTTTGTAGTTATTTAGTGGCATCATTATTTGGATTATTTTATATTTAGTTTTATAGAGATTATTGCTATAAACTTCTCCGTAACAACTTATTTTACTGTATTTTATAGATGTGGCATATTATGTTTTCATTTTCATTTTTCTCAAAGAGATTTTCAATTTCCTTTTATTATTTGACTCATTAGTTGTTTTAAAAGCATGCTGTTCAGTTTCCTTATGTATGTAATCTTCTTTCTTTCTTTCTTTCTTTCTTTCTTTCTTTCTTTCTTTCTTTCTTTCTTTCTTCATTCATTTATTTGGTTGTTATAGGGTCTCATTAAGGAGTTCAGACTAGCCTTCCCAGCACTGGGATTCTAGTCATACGACACTACTCCCAGAGATTGTGGCCAGTTTAGCCCAGCCTGGGGGCAGGGCTGGTGCAGCATGTGATGACGAGGATTGAACCTCAGTCCCTGTACTTGCCTAAGCTTGCCCAAGCAGGTGCTTTAGTCCACTGAGCTATCTCACTAGCCCTGCTACTTTTATTATTGATGATCAAGTAAAGATGCATTCTATAATTTCAGTCTACTTAAATTCATACCTGCTTGTTTCATAGTATAATATATCTTGGATATTTCCATATGAAGTCTAGTAGAAATCAGATGTGAGATAGAATATTATGTAAGTTCTGTTATGCTCATTTAGTTTAAAGTATAGTTTATATAAAATGGTTCTTTGATGGTTTTCTGTCTGGATTTGTCCATTCCCAAAAGTGAAGCAAAAATCCCCCCTGTATGTGATAACACAGTCGTGTTCTCAGTTTAATTATTGTTTTAATATTTAATTCATATTTACAATTTATAACTTCATGCTCTTACGTTTGGTGAATAAATATTTAAGAATGTTACATTGTCTTGTGGAATTAACTCTATTTCTATTGTTTTTCATGGATTTTTAAAGTCCTATTTTATCTGATCCAAGTGTTGATATCCCTGCTCTATTTTGTTTCCATTTACATGGAATGCATTCTTATTTCTTGATTTTTGGTTTATGTGTGTCCCTAACAATAAAACGAGTCCTCCTATAGTATAGAACTGTCTTCTTTTTTAACCACACAGTCACTTTATGTCTTCTAATTAGATAATTTAGTCCATTTATAGTCAGTATAAATATAATAGATAAAAACCTATTACTTAATTTGTTGATTTCTAATTGTTTGTAGCTTGTTCCTTTCTCTAATGAATTCTCTGTTATTTCTGGTTGAGGGTCACAGCTGAGAGGAGCACAGAGATGCCATCAAGATTCATATGCTCATCAATTTCTTTGCTTCCACCTAGATTCTGAGCAGTCAGACTGCTCCAATTCCCCTCATTTCTCCAGTGAAATATGTCTGGCATGTGTTTCCTCAAAAAATCTCAGTGCTACAGAAGCAGATTCCTGCTTCTGGTTCTCTTTTCCCCTGTGGAAATTCTATTTACCTGGTCCTGTACTGACAGCACTGTAGGTGTAACAAGACCATTATTTTACCCTTAAACCTTGGACTCCAATTCCTTCTGCTTAACATGTAAGCACCTCAGGTTTTCTCTAATTGTCCCCCGAAGGATATTCTAATCTATATCTAAGCACTAGTTGAACTTTTTATGTTTGATTGAGAAATAAGATTTCTTACTTTGATAGCTTGCTAATTTCATTAAAATTAATTACAGTTTTTCTGTAACTTCTTTCCTTCCTTCCTTCCTTTCTTTCTCTTCTTTTTCTTTCTGGTACCAAGGATTAAACTCAGGACCTTACACCTCTGAGGCAAGCACTTATTCCACTGAGCTATCTCCATGGCTCTTTTTCTGTAACTTCTCATGTATTTATGAGAAATTTCATTTTTTGATCTCTTAAGAGTCCTTTAACTTATTTTTTCAGACATTCAATATTTTAAACAAGCTATGAAATAATTTCCATCATAACTGTTAGCTCTAATTTTACATATTATCTAATTTCATAGATGAGGATGAGACAAAGATTATTATTATTAATACTATTTTGTACAAAAAATAAAAAAGAAATTTCTTCCACTGCTTGACCTTTGGAATACAATTTCAGAGTTTGTTTTCAGCACCTTGGCCAGAGCAATGGGATCAAGAATGTTTTGCATTTTGTACACCTGGATTCACTGGGGTAATTATTGCTTCTGTTACCTAGAATAGATGTTCAACTGTGATTTGAAAAAGAAACCTTAATCATCCTGTAAGTGTCTATTAAATTCATCATAGTTTAGCTTCCCTATGTACCTTTCTAAAAATCGATCATGCAACCCTAGTGCTGCATGAAATGCTAAAAATTACCGAACACAAAATCCCTGTATCCAAACTGATATGGACAAGTAATTTTTGCTTAAGTTCTTTTTCTTCTATTATATATTTTCAATAAATGTAAATATTCTATCAGTGTAAATATATCTGTTATGCCATTTTCTGGTGGACTGGTTTATTTAGTCAGTATTGTCAATACTTCAGAAAACCAATGCTTCAGATTTCTCTTTCTCCACCTCTCCTTCCCTCCCACTCTCCCTCTTACTCTTCTTCTCCCTCTCCCTCCCACCTTCTGCAATCTCTCTCTCTCCTCTCTCTCTCTCCATCTCTCTCTCTCTTTCTTTCTTTCTCAATATCTTTCTATCTCTCTCTTCTTGGGATTTAACCTGGGGCCTTGACAATGAGCTATATCATAGCCCATTTTTATTCTTTTCAGTTTTGGAGGGGCTGAACTGGGAATTGAACTCAGGCCCTTGTATTTGCCAGGCAAGCATTTATTTTGCTGAGCTATCTCTCCAGCCCCATTTTGCTTCCCTTCAAGACAAGGTTTTGCTGCCAAATTGCCCACACTGGGTTAGAATTTATGATTTTCATCCCTCAGCATCACAGAGTGATGAGTACAGGTATACACTTGCAGACCCAGATGCATGCTACATTTCTAATGAATGTGGCATGATGAAAGTATATTACCTTATGAATAGGCTGACCTTTTTATCGGAATGGTTGGTGTTTGCTAGTTTCATTGGAGTGTATGTTGCATGATGAAGAACTGAAGTGTGTAGAGAAGCATCTCCCCATTGAAATAATAGAGGGTTTCATTTGATCATCGCCAGTGTGTCACTGCCCCAGGCTCGACACCATAATGCTTCTGAATGAGTGCTAGACCTAAATTCTTCTTGGCCTTACTCATATATAATTGGCAAAATATTTGGAGGGAGTTTCTGAAATGAAAACACTGTATTCCATGTAGAAAGAGAAGCTGACTGTTATAAGGAACCCAGTCTGAGCAACTGGTTTTCAGCAAAAGGTACAGCTGGGAGAAGCCTCTCCATTCTGACCCTTGCCTCTTCTTCCGCCTCCTCATTTCCTTCTTCCATACTTTTTGCTGCTCTCCTCAGTTTTGTCTCCTTTACATCTAGATTTTCTATCTTCTATTTTAATATGTTAATATTAAAATGTTAATAATACAAGAAGGACTAGAAACATTTGGAAGAAGAAACCACAGAAAGTTAAGAAATAATTGTTCTGTAAGTCAAATTATCCAATTTATTGTACTTTTCTTTGTGTTTATTTTGTTTCATTTTTTGAAATTTTGCATAGTTTTCTTTTTTTTAGCTTTTTAAGGTTTTTTTTTTTTTGTGTGTGTGTGTGTGTGTGCAGGGTCTCATGACAAAGCTTAGACTCATAGTGATCCTCCTGACTTCTGCCTCCTTACTGCTGGGATTACAAGTGTGAGCCACCACATCCAGACTTTCATAATTTTCAATGTTAATTAAACTGCTACATAAGGCAGCCATGAAATGTGGATAGTTCTTGATGTTGATGTGAAATCATTTATATAGGAATTTACATATTAAAAATAGTCAGTTCTGTAAAATACATGGTCCGTTTTTCAAAAAAAATCATGTGATAAAACATAGCTGTTATAGAACAAATTATCTTTTGTAAAACATTTAGAAAGATTATTTTTATTTTTAATGGTGACTGGAAATATTTTATTTTCAGTAGTGATTTTTACAGTGTGCATCAATTATATCCATAGTGGAGAATTGTGGTTACATGTACATAATATAGCTCAATTCATTTCATTTCCTCATCTCTTCCCTTCCTCCCCCATACCCCTGTCTGTTGGTCCCTTTCCCATCTTTAATGATCTTAATATACATGTGCTAATATGGGCTGATTTTATTAGATGTGATAAAGACTCAGTAGTTATTTTGAAAATGTTGAATGGTTAAAAATTCACATTATATGTTTGTGTATAAAATCAAGTGTTACCTCTTTCTCTTAAAATACAAAAATTTGGCTGGGGCGATAGTTCAGCAGTTTAATTACCCACCTGGAAAGCACAAGGACCTAGGTTTAATCCCCATGCTGGCCCCAAAACTCCAGATGTGGTGGCACATGCTTGTAATTCCAGCACAGGGAAGGCTGAGACAGGAGGATCACTACAAGTCTGAGCTGTGTAGCAACAACCTGTACCAAAGAATGAAAGAAAGAATTTTGAAAAAATAAACAAAATACCAAAATCTAGTCACACTGGTAACAGTGAGCAGATACAAAAAAATGGGCAGGTAAAAAAAGATGCAAATATTTTGATTACTGTTGATGACATAGCAGATCACAAAGACTTGTTTTTTGCTTTTAAAATTTAGACAATGTAGAAAATAGATGCACAGTAATAAACATTTATGTGTAGAATAAAATATAAGGTTAAAATAAAGAAATATGATTAGTGATTTTGGAAATATATCTATTCCTTGTGCTTATTTTTGTTTCCTAATATATCATTCATAAGCATGAAAGCAAAAACTACACAAATTCTTTGTAAACATAAGTTTATAGTTTCATCTCACAACATGAAGGGAGGCATGAAGGGAGTCTTACCAAAGATTACGGACCTACAGTGGATTAAGGCACCTGCAAGCAGGTGCAGGGGCAGGGGTTGGATCCACAGGCATGCCATGCCAGCCTCACCTGCAGGATACACTGAGATGGCCATTGAAACTGGGCATGGTAATCCTGTGATCCTAGCTCTTGGGAGGATGTAAACAGGTAGATCACTATGAGTCCAATCTAGTAGTGAGACCCTGAACACCCTGTGGATGCATCCCTGAAATACAGAAGAAACAAAAAACAAAGATTAAAGGCCTAGGGAGGAAACATGCTGAAGAGGTGCAGTGTGTGCTGGTAAGACCAGGGGTAACACAGGGAGAGCCTAATCCTGAGCAAAGTGTCATCAAGGCACACATTGGTTCTTTGCTTTTTCATGTTCCCAAAGGCTCTCTTTGCTACTGTCAGCACTTGTTTATAAAGCTGTAGACAGTTAGCCCAGAATAGCAACTCAAGATCTTTCTGTTCTTATAATTTGTATTTCCAATACTCAATGCCTTAGTCAGACATGTTCCTTTATAGATGACTTCAAGGGTTGTGAAACAACCCAGAGGTGGGTAGCCAAAGAAGCTCTCGACACACATGGGCTTGCCTGGAACCATGTCAACAATGGCAGCATCACCAGATTTCAAAAACTTGGGCCCATCTTCCAGCTTCTTACCAGAACGGCGATCAATTTTTTTTCCTTCAGCTCAGCAAACTTGCAAGCAATGTGAGCTGTGTGACAATCCAGGACAGGGGCATAGCCAGCACTGATCTTGCCGGGATGGTTCAGGATAATCACCTGAGCAGTGAAACCAGCTGCTTCCATTGGTGGGTCGTTTTTGCTGTCACCAGCCACATTGCCACATCGGACATCTTTAACAGACACGTTCTTGACATTGAAGCCCACATTGTCCCCAGGAAGAGCTTCACTTAAAGCTTCATGGTGCATTTCAACAGACTTGACTTCAGTTGTGATGTTGACTGGAGCAAAGGTGACCACCATGCCAGGTTTGAGAACAGCAGTCTCCACTCGATCCACAGGGACAGTGCCAATACCACCGATTTTGTAGACATCCTGGAAGGGCAGCTGCAAAGGCTTGTCAGTGGGGCGAGTGGGTAGAAGGAAGCAATCCAAAGCTTCAAGCAGTGTGGTTACACTGGCATTGCCATCTTTATGAGTGACCTTCCATCCTTTGAACCAAGGCATGTTAGCACTTGGCTCCAGCATGTTGTCACCATTCCAACCAGAAATTGGCACAAAAGCTATGGTGTCAGGGTTGTAGTCAATTTTCTTAATGTAGGTGCTGACTTCCTTTACAATTTCCTCGTACCTCTTCTGGCTGTAGGGTTGCTCCATGGAATCCATTTTGTTAACTCCAACAATTAGTTGTTTCACACCCAGGGTATAAGCCAGAAGGGCATGCTCACAGGTCTGCCCGTTCTTGGAGATACCAGCTTCGAATTCACCAACGCCAGCAGCAACAATCAGGATAGCACAGTCAGCCTGAGATGTGCCTGTAATCATGTTTTTGATGAAGTCTCTGTGTCCAGGGGCATCAATGATGGTCACGTAATACTTGCTGGTTTCAAATTTCCACAGGGAGATGTCAATGGTGATACCACGCAGACAGTTGCTGTGCGTGTCATCAAAGCTGTGGACAAGAAGGCTGCTGGAGCTGGCAAGGTCACCAAGTCTGCCCAGAAAGCTCAGAAGGCTAAATGAATATTATCCCTGCCACCAGCCACCCCAGTCTTAATCAGTGGTGGAAGACCGGTCTCAGAACTGTTTCTCCCAATTGGCCATTTAAGTTTAATAGTGAAAGACTGGTTAATGATAACAATGCATCGTAAAACCTTCAGAAGGAAAGGAGAATGTTTTGTGGACCATTTTTTTTTGTGTGTGTGGCAGTTTTTAAGTTATTAGTTTTTAAAATCAATACTTTTTAATGGAAACAACTTGACCAAAAATTGTCACAGAATTTTGAGACCCTTAAAACAAAGTTTAATGAGAAAAAAAAAAAGGTTGTGATAGCAATACTGACTATTTTTGCATTTTTACTTATCATTGCAAAGAGCATCTATCAATATTTCTTAACATGAAATAAGGGACAAGGAAAAAATGTCATAGGATTGTCCTGCTACAATGCTATATATGGTTAGATTTCTAAATTTCTGTGCAAAAATATATAATTGTTTACTATTTTTAAATACCTTTTTATTTTTAAGTTTTTCTTCATATTCTGTGAGTATTTAACATATCAATAGTTGATGGAAAATAGCTGTTCTGTTTGATCTTCAGATGGATAGTGAGGTTAAGCTCAACTGCCTATGTTGTAGGGTAATAATAATAAGTTTCTCTTCTGGAGGGTTAACAACTTAAATTTGTAGACTGAAAATTAGAGAAAAAAAAGAGCTGTAAGTACAGCCAACATTTTGTCCCTACCCTTTCAAAGGTCAGTGAAGACTCAGGACATAGGAGAACTTGTACTGTAACATCATGTAACTCAGGTGTGTCCCAAATTTTCTCATCAAGGAGATTATGGGACCACAGAGGAAAGTGATCGATGATTTAGAGTGTGCCTAGGGAGAGTCACATGGAGAAAAAACATTCTGTCAGGCTTTTACAGAGAGCAAATTGGTCAAACAATGACCATGACTCATCCACATAGCTGACACTGACAAAGGATCTGCAAACTGTGGTACAGGGTTCAGGATAAATCCTGAGAGGATTTGACTGACCATGTCAGATACAAAAGTTACATTTCTTGTTATATAGGTCTTGCTTTACCTTGGTCTTAACCATCCAGCAGAAAAGTATAAAAATGAAGTATAAAAAGTAAAGCCATATTAATATGTTGAGCTGTAAAAGGCTCAAATCAACAACTTCTGACATTGCCAGTCCTACAGATAACCCACTACAATTTTGGACTACTGGACTATATTGGAATATTTTGCTGAATTCACACATGTACAATATTTAAATACCCATCTCTGACAAAATTGAACAAAAAAAGGGGATACAAAAGATCATTTTGTATCTATATATTCAAAGTAGGATAGATATACAGCTACATTCTCTTAACTTAATGAATAGAAAGATTTGTACTAATAGTGTGTGTAAACAGGCTATCATGTCTACATCTTGTACTCTGAATAACTACTAAGAAGACAACAATATGCAATGTATTAATTATTGAAACTGTCCTACTACTTGGTTTTGAAGCTGTCACATTGCTATTTGTTTCACAATAAAATTATTAAAAAGATAAAAAATAAAAAGTACAACAACAAAAATACTTGAGTTAGATACTTGGATTTTGTCATTAGTTTACATGACACTAATTCTGAGTGAGGCTAAAGCAGCCTGCCCAAAGCTATATAACTGTAAAAGAAAATCGATAGTCTATTGAAATTTAGCAAATAAAATCTTTTTTGGGGGTATGTTTCAACTCAGAACCTTACCTTCTTGCTAAATCTACATACAATACAAATGCTATTTTGACTGGTCTTTGTAAAATTGCCAGCTTTAATATTCATAAACTTTTCTAATATATCAAACTCCACTAAAGTATTGATTATCAGAGAATCTAATGTCTGACCTAATTTGAAAACCCATGCACTGGAAAATGTAGAGTGAGATCATTTTAGTTCATCCATTTTTGACAAGCCTTGATTATATTATTTTATGTACAACATCCTTGTTGCTTTTATCCTTTATGAACATGTCCTACTCTCTAACTGAACTGAGCCAAACATCTCTGACTTTGTAGGAAACTTTTACTTGTTATAGCAGTACAGTTTAAGAACACCTCATAGAAAAGTTAGAAATTTAAAATGCTCCAAAATCACAACTTTTGAGCATTAACATGGTGCTACAAGTGGAATTTTATGTATGGGACTTCCTGTGAAGTGTATATGAGGGCTGGGGAGATGGCTCAACAGTCTAAGTGCCTGCCTGGCAAGTGCAAGGATCCAGGTTTGATCCCTAGTACTGTGTGCCCTGCTGGCCCAAACACCAAGCCAGCTACTGAAACTGGGCATGGTGGCTCACACCTGTAATCCTAGTGCTGCAGAGGCTGAAGGAAGAAGGGTCCCTAAGAGTCCGAGCTATGTAGTAAGACCCAGTAGCAAATAAATAAAAAAAATCTTTAAAAAACATAAATGAATTTAATTTTGACATTTGGATTCCATTCTGAAGTTATCTGATGGATGTATGTGTCTCTGTGTGTTTGCAATTGTTCACAAATTTTAAAAGGCTAAAATCTGAAATACTTTGAATGTTAAGCATTTGAGATGGTACTGTTACCTGAAGGAAAATGTTAAAATTCAGCTCTGACACTGAAATAGTATTTCAGAGAGTAAATGAAGTATTCACATTACTGGGAAAAAAATATTTCCAAGGTAAGGCTGCAGAAGGTGATCTCAGACAAAGGGGAGGAGAATGGAAGACAGAAAGAAATCAGGCCATGAAACATCATGCTCCTTTAATTTGGCTGAAATTTTGGAGAGCCCCAGCACTTTGAAAGGACCAAGGTGAACCAAAAAGACAATAGAAAATATGTCTATTGTTTGCAATTCTAGGATAAATTTGTGCCTCAGCCTGTCTCTCAGACAGCAAAATGAACTTGGTTACACTTTTGTGAAAAAAAAAAAATTATTTATCTCCCTTAGAGTATGTAGTGCTTGACACATCATGTTAATTTGAAAAGTTTAACTGAACAGGGCCAGGATCCTCACTTTGAAAACATCCTGAGCTCGAAAGAGGAAGGCACGGGGATGGTGTGAGTAGGACGTGGAATAGGAAAGAAGGGAGGGAAAGAACTCGCTCTCCTGCCTTGGGCGTTTGCTGTCTTCTGCTCCCTACAGCTGCTGCTCCGCAGCTGTGCCTCCCCACCTTGGAGCCAGCTGGGTACAGACTGAAGCCTCCTCACAGTGGGCTGTTAGGCATTTTTGTCTCAGTAACTGGAGAAAAGCTAGTAAGACAGAGAAAATTCTCTATAATATTCTCTAGAAATCTCTATTCAGGCACAGAGAAAGATAAAGATGAGTTATATATGAGAAAACTGATAGCTCTTGAGACCAAGATGCCAAGGGGAATACACCCAGATATAGACGGTAACTTTGATGGTTTCTCTCATAGAACAAACCCAAGGCACACATAGTTTAAAAGCATAATAAAAGAGAGATGGTAGGAAATAGGGATGTGGACTCTGTGTAGTTATGAAGAGCTCGGAGGAAGGAGAGAGAAGACTGGTGAAGAGGAAGGGAAGATTAAAATGATGGAGAACCTATATCCATATATATTCCCCCAAATGAAAGTCAAGAGTATGCACAGAAGATGTGTCCTAGAAGTGCACCTCATGCCACATTTTTCATACTCACAAAATTATACAAATGCACACACAAGGAAGCTTTTGATCACACAATGTTATGAACTCTGGCACCTGCTTGCTTTAACCCATCAGCAGGGCATTATCCACTCCCTACAGCACCTCAAACAAGCACACCTTTCTCCACATTTCTTGAAAAAACTTCTCTCCACAACCCTCAGTGTGGTCAGAGATAATTTTTTCTTCTAGAAAAGAATATTTGACTTTTAATAAACATAAATTTTGAAAGAAATGTATGCAGTGCATTATTTAAAAATGATCAAGTTTGAAGCAGGTCACAAGAAAATCTCAGCAAGTTAGGACCTGAAATGCGTATTCCTGTGGATTGAAATTAGCCAAGTTTCATCCACAATAAAATACTTGTGCTTTTAGTCTGAATTTGCAATTTAGTCACATTGCTTTTTGTGCCCTCCTGAAACTGCACACCCCCGATGATCCATTAGTTTGGGGGAATGGGCACTCACTGCACACCGTGACTGTGGTCACCACTTTCTTTAGAGCTATATTTGTGTTTCCTGAAATTTATTTTGGTTTATATTGAAAAACATCACTACATTTCTCCTTTCTGCCATTGTCTCTCCACCACTTTTTTAAAAAAATTATTTATTTATTGTATTCTAGGGAAGGATCTATAGGGTGTTCAGGGTCTCATTACTAGATCACACTCATAGTAATCTGCCTGTTTATAGCCTCCCAAGAGCTTGGATTATAGATACAAGCCACCACATCCAGTCTCAATTGCCATCTCAGTGCACCCCGGGGGCGGGGCTGGTATGGCAGGCCAGGGGATGGAACCCCTGGATCTTGAGCCTGATTTCAGTTGCTTTACTCCACTGAGCTATCTGGCTTGCCCTCCACCACTTGAATATTCAGATCAGTTTCTGGTTTTGGTTTTACCTGCACATATATTTTTATTAATCTTCTACAGTGAAGGTGCCTTTAATTTCCTAGATAATTCAATCTATACTTTATCTCTAATTTCATTTTCTGTATAAAAAGTAAAATATAAAGTTCATAAATTCATATACATGCACAAATGTGTAATATAGTATTAGACAATTACAGCTTGCAAAACGGTAATTTGAGGA
The DNA here is from genome assembly GCA_004027165.1 of Ctenomys sociabilis. Classification (NCBI taxonomy): domain Eukaryota; kingdom Metazoa; phylum Chordata; class Mammalia; order Rodentia; family Ctenomyidae; genus Ctenomys; species Ctenomys sociabilis. Next base: position 156,376 of record PVKA01000087.1, read on the forward strand.
TGAATACAGAACCAAAAATACATTACTGTTTTTCATTGAGAATTTTCATAGCCTGAGTACTTTACCAGAATATAAAATCTTCACATGATGATTAAAAAAACATCATAAAATTACCTGAAAAATGCATTAGATTTATGAGTGGGTAGGAAAATAAGCAAACAGGAAAAGCACAAGAGAAAACATGATACTGAGGTAAATACAATAAATTTCAACACATGCAAAATAATAAAATAGTAAAAATCACTGCTTTGAAATATTTGTTTTTAGCAGAAAAAAAGTGATGCTATGTCAGCTTCCTCTTTTATTTACAATATATAATAGATTACCAATTTATTTGATAATTATTCCTTAAAATATAATCCATGAAACTAACAAGATAATTGAGATTGGGCGCAGTAATGTGTGCCTGTGATCCCAGCTCTTGGGAGGCTGTAAACAGGCAGATCACTATGAGTCCAATCTAGCAGTGAGGCCCTGAACACCCTGTAGACACTTCCCTAAAATACAAAAAAAAAGAAAAAATAAGAAGAATGGATTGCTTCTATAACAAGAATTTAGTATTGGTTATTTACAGAATTAACCATTGTGAACTCAAATTTCATGGCTCGTATTAATTTATAAACTCAGCTAAATTATTTAAGGGTCTCATATTCTTTAACAAAACGCTTCATTTTAGCCCTGTTGATGGCAGGTAGTTTATTAAGTTACATTTCCTAATCAGAACCTGAAATTTTCCATGTCCATTAGAATTTCAATTTTGAAAGAAAACTAAAACCTTTAAAGGAAACACGCGTACTGATTGTGTAAATAGATGAACAATTACAGGGCTTAGAGTCAGTCTGTATATAAAAGCCTATGTATAGGTGCATTGTATACAAAAGGGAAATTGAAATCAGCCTTTACATCTGAGAAGTAGTGAAATATGTGTTATACTGGATTCACATAGTAACTATATTACAAACTAATTAAAATTCATACTGTAGAATATGTTTTCAGGTGGAAAAAATGTTACCCTATCTCTTGGAGAATGTGATTATAAGATTTATATTTCATACATTTATATATGCCTGTTTAACTGTATAACATTTTATTATGTTTTTCCAGTGCATAGCCTTCTAACACAAAATGTGCCAATGTGTATATGTTAAGCAATATAATTTGTGGTAATCTTTTTTGCTTTTTAAAATTTTCTATATTAGTTTTTTAACCTTTTATTAGCCAATAAACACCTGATCATTGCAGTATGTATTGATTTGGATTTTCTTCATGATCAGAACTGATAGAAAATAAGTGTGCAAATGTGCCTGGGTGCTCTGCAGTTTCTCACATGGCAAGCCCGAGTTGACAGTGCTGTCCACACAGTGCTGGAGAGCTGGAGGATTCAGCTGCTACTCAGGGCAAGAGAGTGGAATAAGCCAGCAAGCAAGAGGGATCAGGGCTGCAGCATGGGCCCCATGGGAAGGACTGGATACTCCCCAGAGGATGCCACGAGGGGTGTGCACACACCACACTCATTCAAGAAGGTTGCAGCTCTTTGAAAATACAAAAACACCTTCTCCCTTTTTCATCCAATCCAGGCAACAAAACTGTTGGCTAGTGCCCCCCACAACTGGGTGGGGTTTCTTCACTCAGTTTGCTGGGCCACCTTCCAGTTACTGCACAGATCCACCCGGGGCTGCTTTTACTAATCTGCCAGGTATTTCTTAATTGAGTCCAGTTGACATATCATGATAGATGGCCGCACTGTAACTCAAGTTTGCTTTATTATATGTTTTGATTAGTGGGCACCAGTGAGCTCCAGGGCATCTCAAAATGCCCATTCCAGTTCTCCACTTTAATTTATTTTCTACTTTCTACAAACATCAGTGAAGGTTTTGTTGGAAAACCTCCATTACCTGGGATTTAAATTAATTGGGATGAACTGGCTCTATTTTTCCTTTGGGCTGATTTCAACTTTGTTGTGCTAGATTACCATTTCCAATTTTTCCAGAATTGTCTTTGCCCAGGAATCTAATTTCAATTGAGTTTTACAAATTAATATTGTAATTGATTAAACAATCTAACAACTGATTCTTATTTCCCGGTGGAATTTTAGAAAGGGAATAAGGCCAATTTTGATCATGCCTTCTTCTTTTCTACCTGTTCTTTGGATGTTTTGGTTTGGGGCTTTTGCAAGCTGGATAATACAGGATACATTTTGTAATAGTATTTTATAGTGATTCACCCAAGAATAAAATACTATATGTGCAGGAAGTCTATCCACACACTAAATACTAACGAATCTAGCTGAGCACTTAGAGCTCATCGCAATGCCTCTTACCAGCCCAAATGGAGGCCAGGAGCCCACAATAAAGTCCCACACAGGCCCCCTTCATGGATATGTGCTAGAAAGGCCCATTGGTTAGTGGTGAAAGCTAGGAAATCTATGCCAGCAGACTGAAGGATCTGTGCTAGCAAGCTGAGGGATCTGAACTCGAGCTAGGAAGCTCAACGTAAGCACCAGAGTCCCCCCAATATACCCCAATCATCCTCAGCAACAGTGAGGTCCTAAACTCCTCCAGCGATGAGAAAGCTGTGTTCCCATCAGGAAAGCCAATGCAACAAGCTTCATGAGGCTGAGCAGTGCACCAGCTTCCCCTCTGGAGCCAGGAAGCGATGCTCATGAAGAGGACCCAAGCTTCTCCAAAGTTCATTGTGAAATCCAGTATGACAAGGTCCTCCAGAAGAACAGCCCAAGAGAACTAGCATCTTCCAACAGCTCCAACAGCTTCTCAGAACAGCATCCCTAACAGCATTTTGATAGCTTCTCCTTTTCTGATGTTATGCTGCTGGCAACGACCCTCAGGTGGGCCTCCCCCACCCAGTACCATGCTAGTTTAATTCAGCTGAGTGTGAAGCAAGTTGACCACCTGTTAGTTATCACCACACTGGATGAAGTTTACTTTTCCTGATTCACAGTGGCTGCTTTCCTAGGTGTCATGATTGGGTGAGATGGTAGTCAGCCAATAGGTTCTTCAGTGTGTTGTGGACATACATCAGGGTGCAGTAGTCTAGAGTTATACCTATTCTTCTAATATTCATTCTAATTTAGTATTTTTCATTCTAAAACTATCATATTTTCAGGCTGATGAGATAGCTTAGTGAACTAAGCACCTGAGTAGGCAAGTGCAGGGACCAGGGTACCATCCTCTGTTGGCCCAACCCCAGGAACTCCCTTGGATTGATGGATGTGAATGTTAGGGCTCCAGGTTATTCTGCAAGTTTATTTTCCTTTCATTCTGCAGCCAGCTGGGCCAGTCACCATTCTTCAAGTGGGCCCCACACTTGGCCCTGTTTACTTTTTCTTCTTTTTTCCTTCCTGCCTATCTGCACTATACCTGTTACAATTCTAACTGCACATCTGATAAAGACTTATAACACCATGTTTTGATGAATCCTGAATCTTTTCTTAATTCTCCTCTATTCATAAACTTTTAAAACATGGGCCAAAGTCCCCAAAGCAAACTTTTACTATCATAGGAAAATAGTGAATATTCATTGAATTGAATCACCAGAAATGTATCTAACTAATTTTAAAATATTGTGATTTATGAGGTATGAAACTTTTTATTTGAGAATGAAAATATTAATTGCAGGTCGGAAAGTAGGTAGGGTTGACAAGCTCCAAAGCGGGTTTGCCAAGAACTGTAGTTGGTGGCTGAGGGTTATGAGGGTGTGAGAGGGGCACAATGGAGTGCGAGAGGTAGAGGGGGGCGGTGTGCGACTGGGGCCATGCCAGGCATGGTGCCTCGTGGAAAGCAACCCCAGGGTCTTCAGTGAGCTTACTAAAGGATTCTGTTGCCAAGGTGCCCAAATAGAAGAAATATGGAGCTTAGAACCTGAGAGTTTTGAAAAGTCAAAGACAGTTCATGGGTTAATTTTTCTTTTTATGTGGCAGCCAGGAGAAGAACCAGCAAGCTCTGTGGTTAAGGACTCCAACTTGATACAATATTTTTTTGCTAAACAGGTAACTAACAATGCTTGTGCTCCTCATCCACTGTAAGCGTGTTACTGAACCGTACCCATCAAGACATCCATTCAGGAGGAACATCAGAATTTAAAGAATTTTCACAGAGTTTTGAAGCAGCTACGAAAGGTTTGGCACTGAACAATTCAGATGTGATTTGACAACTGCACTACAGTTTTGACAGATGACAAATGTCTTAATTTGATGCAAAGACGTCAGTCAAAGGAGAAGATGCTTTTCACTTTGTCAGTTATATGCCTGTTAAAGGAAGGTCATTCGAATTGGATGAATTAAAAGAAGGACCAACTGATTTAGATGCATGCAGTCAAAATGACTGGATTAGTGCAGAAAGACTAGCCATAGAAAAAAGAATACAAAAGTGCAGTGAAGGTGACATTTGATTTAACTTAATGGCCATTATGTCTCACAGAAAAATTTCATATGAACAGAACATAGCAGAGTTACAAAGACAACCTGCAGAGATGGAAAATATCAGAAGGAAGCATAAATATCTGCCTTTCATTATAGAGTTGTTAAAGACTTTAGAAGAACACAGCAGTTAATACCACTTGTAGAAAAAGAAAGGAAAACAAAATGGCAAATAAAGCTCAGGAAATCAAATGAAAAGGATGGTTTGGGACACATACACAGCTCTGCTTCTAAACTTATCCTCATGGAAACCATTAAGGCTAAGGAACTTTGAGCAGTGTCCTAAATGGCTCAGTGCACATTTGACGAAAGTACCACTCTGCTTTGTCTGTAATGCATGGACCCATGAACTATTAAATAGAAGTGATACAAGGAGTGCTTGCCTAAATTCGATTATTTGACATTGGAGCTGAGAACTCTTGTTGGTACTCTGGATATATAACCATAGTCATGAACCTTGTAAATGCATACATGATATTCTTTACCTGTTATTATATTAACTGATTTATTGATTTTTTTAAGTTTCCAATTTATAAATGTCAACTCTAAATTAAATTGAATAATCTGTCTCTTATCATTAATGGAAAAATTAATGTTTTTTGATTTTTGATATGTTTGTAGGCTCTTAAAACTGAATTCATCTTATAATAATTATTCGATTTTCATGCATATCATTGGAAAATGATGAAGGTAAAGTTTTAATGATTTTTCACTGATGAGGAGGAATTTTTTTTTGTCTAGCTCAGGGTGCTTTGACAGTGGGTCTGGTGCAGCTTGTAGAGCTGGGAATTGAACCGTGGTCTCCTGAGCCTGATTGAGTGTGCCCAAACAGGCTCTTCTAGCAACTAAGCTGACTCAGAAGTCCCCACACTAGTGCCAATAGAAAAAGTAATAAATATTCCAATTTTATTTTAGCAGACTTTCTTACAGTGTTTGGAGTCAATTATATCTGGTAAAATCTGGATAGCATACTTCAAAAGAAAGTCTCATGTTTAGAACAAATTGTGAATCTTAAAGTGCTTTGGCATTAGTCTACATTGTGCAACTTATTCATGCATTAAACTGTGTCTTTATTGAAAATTATAGGTTTGACGGCTCAGTTTATCTGATTAAAAAATGGCAGTGGTACTAGGAATCCGTCAATGCTAATTTGAACAATCAGTAGAGCCCACAGTCTCTAAGAGTCTTGTATAATTTGCTCATAGAAGATTATATTTTTCCCTTTTAGGAGTTTTTCTGGTTTTGATTTTATAAATTAATATTGTATGGTATTGTTTTTAAGGTTCTTTTCTAAGTTAGACTTCAAGGGAAATTTTATAAAACTTCTTTTTAGAAAGGAACTAGTCTACTTTTTCCTTTACCAAGCACATTTTTAAAACTATGATATGTGGTCTTTTTAACATTTTATTATTTATTGTAAAATAAATTGAACATAATTTATTTCATTAAGTAAATGTGCTCCCATCTTCCAGCTTTAAGAGATGACTTTTTAAGGACTTTTTTAAAGCTTACTAATTGTGGTTTTATTAAATGATTGAGAACCAATGGGAGGAGACCTGAGAGAAAATCGTACAGAAAAATTAATGAACTATTTTTGTATGTAATTTCAGTTTAAAGGTAATAAAGAACGATGCATAGTTATTTAGTTATTTGTGGTCAGCCTGCTTTGGTCTTGATATCCCAGTAATCATGGGATGCTGCAAAGCTGTCATAAGTTTTTCAAAAATTATCTTAGGCTCATTTTGATCTCATTTAATCTCTATATTTTCTTGAGGCTTAATAAAGCAATAAAAGTTACTATGAAAACTAGTAGCGATTTGGCAATGAAGAGAGGGCAAGGAGAAAAGCTAGGAAACATGATAGGGGGAAAGCCATACATTTATATGCACAAGATGGTTAAGGCAATGATCCCGAGAACTATCAGCAAGTTGTTGAAACTAGCAGTTACTCTGTGGGATTCTCACCCTGACTAACTATACATGCTGATACCTATGAACTAAGCAACTGTACTGAAGATAGCTATGTGTAATACTAGGGTCATGCTTGGAATGCCTGTCATTCTGGTATTCTCAGTACATACTGCTTGTCATGTCATACCAATTACTGCCATGCTGTCTCTCAAGTCAATGTTTAAAAACAAAAAGAGTAATACACAATAACAAGAGACAAGGAAAAAAGTCATAGGACTGTCCTGCCACAATACTGTATATGGTTAGATTTCTAAATTTCTATGTAAAAATATGTAATAGTATATTCTTATTTTTTAAATTTTTTTATTTTTTAATATTTTTCTTCATATTCTGTATGACCTTAACGTTTAAGATGTTGTTACTGGATGGAAAATACCCATTCCATGTTATGTGTAAGATGTTTGTTATTCAGACAGATAGTGAGATTAAGCTCCACTGCCTGTATTATAGGGTAATAATAATAATAAGCTTCTCTTCTGGAGGGTTAACAATCCAAGTTTTCAGATTGAAATTAGAGAAAAAGAAGGGCTGCAAGGACAGCCAACATTTTGTCTCTAGCCTTTCCAGGTCAGTGAGGACTCAGGTCATAGGAGAACCTGTACTGTAACATCATGTAACTCAGGTGTGTCTCAAATTTTCTCATCAGCGAGATTATGGGGCCACAGAGGAAAGTGATTGATGATGTAGGGTGTGCTTAAGGAGAGTCACATGGAGAAAAAACATTCTGTCAGGCTTTCACAGAGAGCAAGTTGGTCAAGCAATGTCCATGACTCATTTACATGGCTGACACAGATAAACGATTTACAAACTGTGGTACAGGGGTCAGGATAAATCCTATGGGGATTTGACTGACCTTGTCAGATACAAAAGCTATATTCTTGTTATATAGGTCTTGCTTTATCTTGGTCTTAACTATCCAGCAGAAAAGTATAAAAACAATGTATAAAAAGTAAAGCCAGACTGCTCTCTGTGAGAGC